>BQNB010007115.1:6704-94734 GCA_026074375.1 Tanacetum coccineum
ACATTTTCCACAAGTAACACAAACAAAGTTTACATTCGAGGTCTTAACATTCAAACTGTCATTACACGCAATTACAAACGTTTTATTATTTGAAAACTTAAAATTCCTACGGTGGTCATCTACTTCTTGCTTTTTCCCTTGACTAATGTTATGCATGACTCTATCTTCAAATCGAGTGCTCTTAAGCTGTGGTCTGCTAACACTGGTAGTGGGAATTACTCCTGTAGAGAAAGACACATGTTTGTTAGTTTTCTTAATGTCTTGAGGCAATTGTGTTGTTCTAGTTGGATTAGGCCTTATGTGTACTCTATACATTCTTGGAGCAATCACATTTGTGTTCATATGAACTATTTTCACATTATGAGGTAAAATCTATGCAGTGACTGGTTCTGAAAAATCCTTTGACAAATTATTTCTGGTGAACGACCTTGACTTTGAAAAATCTTTCTTTTCAAGAGAATCTAAAAAGGTAGTCGGTTTACCTAAAATTGATTGTATTTGACTATTAAAATCATTTGGTTGTCGAATAACCGATGGTTTCTTCAACTCATTTATTGCAATGCCTTTGTATAACAACCCACAATTTTCCTCTATGTAATTATCCATCTATTAAATTAGATGCAACTATTTTCACGGAAATATTTTTGCTTTATTCCACCCATTATGCAACGTAACTTGCATTTCAAAAGTAAACGAGCTCACGCAACCACTAATGCCAATCCCATCAATGTTTATAGCAAGTAAACGTTATAATATGTCAAGCAATATGTTTTAATCACCATTTTATCATACATTATCTATTTAACGTACTTTCCATAACGTTATTACAAAACGGATTTCATACGTTAACGTTTATATCAAGACCACAATTTCATGTTAAAAATTTAGTAGCTTCATCCGATCACGTGCTACACACCAAGTATTGCATTCATGTGATAGCATAATAATATTCCCTTGAAAAGTCTGTTTGATTTCAATCAAAAAACTGGGTTTTGAGTTTGATGTTGTGCTGTTTGAGAGAGTTACTTCATGTTCAAGAGAATTAAAGTATCTCAAATCTAGCAACCAATTTCTCGTTTCAAAACATCAAGTGAAATTTTTCTTATTCGCATTGATTCTTCATCTAGATTTGGGGGAAAAATTTTCTTTCGATTAGTGTTTTGATTGGAAGGATATATGTTACCTAAATTTATGTTCTTTTAGCGGATTGGTTTGTTTGCAAACGTTTCCACTACATCAAAAAATATGTCAACATCTTTTTAATCTTGAAAAGTTCTTTAGAGATTTTACATTTTTGATCCCAAAGAATGGATTCATCAATTCGCTTTTATAACAAAGTGGTTTGTTTACAAAAAGACTCTTTGGAAATTTCATTATTAGAAGATGTATGACTCATCTTTGACATTTTTGGAAAATAGTGTTGTTCATGTGACTTTTCCCGTTGTGGAACGAATAAATCATAAAGATTATTCAACTAGTACATATTCAACAAGGGTCTGATTAAATCGCCGTATTTTTGATTCGACTCTTACTTTTGCAAGAAGAATCGTTTCGTCAAGATTCAGGGGTCTTTAACAAATAAGCAAGTATTCTAATTATAGGAAACCTATATCATACAAACGAGAATTCACTCTTTGAGATTTCTTGAGGAACTCAGGTTTGGAAAAACTCGTTTTACAATTAACGATTTTAGCATATTCTTTGTACCTTGAACAGTTTTGAACGGTTTTATATACACGCAAGTCTCATCCAAATACCATTATCTTTCTTTTCTAATAGCTAGACTTATATAGGTCTTTGTATTCAGAGTTTTGTAAAAATTAATCCTGAGGCCTCTTATCTTGTGACATTATGGAGATGGTTTCTTGATGTGCAAAAAGCACCTTTTTCATATATGAAATCATTTGATTGAAATCATTTATCTTTCGAGTATATTCGTTAAATGACTTTTCAGATTCACATTTTGTTTGCATAAATCCCCTTTAGCTTTTGCACAATCAATTGCCACCTTTGACGCATAATTCATATCACGATACTTATCAAGTTCCGCTTGGAACTTCTTAAGTTCTTTAAACATCAACTGATTTGTCTTAGACAGTTCATTGTTTGCTTCTTTGAAATGGTTATTTGATGATTCTAAACTTTTATTTTTAGTTTTTAAATCCTCAATATCACCTTTCAGTTTATCAACTAAAGCCTTGTTTGATGTTCTTCAAAAATTTTTTACGTTTTTTTTGCTGTTAATCAATTTCACATTTTAGGTTTCAATTAAAGAAGCAAGTAAATCACGTTCTTGATCAAGTTCATCAGTATCATCCTGGTCATCCTGTTCTCTATCATAACATATATCCAATGAATCAATAGTGATATTAGTGTCACCTTGTTCCTCTAGATATATGTCATTAACAGATTCAGGTTGCTCAGGATGTTCATTTTCAATGGCAAACACATTATAGTTGTCATTATTGTTTTGTACCTTATGCAATGGCTCAGCATCAAAGATTGGTCTAGAATTGTCAACTGGATCTGGAGTGACCTCTTGAATCTGTGCCATGTACATATAATATGCTTCTAAGTTCTCTGATCGTTCAAACTAATCATCTGTGTCATCCTTCCAATCAGCTTGATCTGCATTCAACTAAACTCCAGCTTCCTCTTGCTTACACAATAACATCTTTTCCTTGTGATAAGTTGCATCCTTTGCACATTTCGGTTTTGACATTCCTTTTGATTAAATGCCCATATTCTTACATATATACAATGAATCTCTTAGACTTTTGCACTATCAAAGTACCTACTTTTTCCCTAGCCCCAACAACATTAACTGCCCTCTGATTTTAATACCCAGTTCCTCTGTTGATTCTTGGAGAATTATCTTGATTAGCTCTACTGGTGTTTGATGAAGTTCGAAGGTTGTTGTTGGTAGGTTTGTAGATTTTCTTGAATGATAGAGAAATTAAAGCCATGAGTTTGTCAATCTCCTTTTCCTTTGTCATTTCATCATCTTCAGTAACCGTTGCAGGTTCTTGATCATAAATAGGAGCAGAAGAGTTGACAATTGCTTTTCCTCGGTTTCTAGCAGCTTATTGTGATCTGGTGGAGGAATATTGATTGTTGTGAGTAGGATGGTTTTGAGGATGGTAAACTAGTTGTTGTTGAGAAACAAGTGCAGGTGGATTAGCAGTACGTGCTAGTCTTTCAGCTCTTATGTCGTTGACTTCATTCTGGTGTTGCTTCAGGATGTCATAAAGTTTATCATAGGAGACAGTCTTTAGCTCTTGACTCCGCTTAACAAGTGTCACAAACCTTTGCCATTATGGATGAAGTTTAAGTAAGAACTGTACATTCACTTGATGATTTGTAACATCACACTGATTTCTGACAAGCTCATTCATTATCTTATAGAACCTTGAGTAATACGATTCAAGTGATTCACCATCCCGTGATGTGAATTTTCCAATTCCCAATAAAATTGGTTCCAAGATCTTTAACATTGATTGATTCACCTTGTTTTAACCTTTCAATGGCTTTCCACATTTCACATGCATTAGGAACATAGCATCAAAACTGTGGAGTAGATATTGTTATCTAACCATGTGAGAATGATCTGAACGGCTTCAGCTTCAGCATTCAGTTGATCCCGTATGTCTTGTAAAACATTCTTATAGTTCTCCATGTACCCTTCTGTGGTTGTTTCAGAACTACCTTCAGCAACTGATACAATCTTCTTAGTCCATTTAAACTTGTATGGTGGATTTTGGAGACAATAGTGGATGAGTTCATTGTTAGGTTTGGTGTGATTATCTCTGATTCTGGTATTTTCCTACTAAACGTAATTACCCGGTGCTAACATTGGTGGATGATCTTTGCCACCCGCTTCCATGATAGCATTATGAAGAGCATTGGATGTTTGATTTTGCATATTGGTATTTGACATTTTGATGAAGTTGTGAATGGATATCAGATCTTAAATAGGTAAAGTGATTGTTGTTGTAGATTGAATTCAATTAATGTTCATGGGATTTTACAATTCTATGACTTAAACCATAAAAAGAATCAACTTTTATAGGATTTTACCAAATCAAGAAAAAACCGTGAATGAAAATTTGTTGTTGAAGAAGAATTTGAGCTTTTGTTAACGATTTATGTGCTAAAACGATGAACGGTGCACAAATTTTGAGCTTAAATGGATTAAGGTTGAGTAAAACCCAAATGAGACTAACGGTGAAACAACGGTTCCTTTGTGGACTAATGGGTCTGATTTATAAACTTGAAGTTTTAACGGTGAGACGAAGTTTCAAATTGAAGGGTAATAAACAAGGGAAAGGTTTGAAAGGTGAAATTGTGTTAAAGTCAGGGACTCGAAGTTGCAATTGTGAATTTTAATTAATAAAACAACTTTTTCCCTCCGTTCATGTGTTTCTTCTTCGTATTGAAAATATAAAAAATGCAAGAAGCTTGGAATTTTTGTCTTTTGAACTTGATTACGGTTATCGTCGGTGTTAAATATAAATTATACCACAATGATCGAAAAAGGATCTCGATCACTCAATGGTATAGATTAGGAAGTCCCCGGTATTAACTGGTGGCATGAAACCAAAAACCCGAAATCCATTTGAATGAAGTTAGAGACGGTATACTTTTGTACAAGCATTGGTGTATAAGTCTCCTATTGTTCTTGGTATAATTCGCTGTTATGATCACAAGGTATAGATCGCCTTACTTGCTCAAGTATATAACCTTGCCCTTGTTGTTTTTGACTTGTATAGATCTCCCTTGTTTTTTACTTGTATAATTCGCCCTTGCAAAGAAAACAGTATAGATCGCCTTTGGTTTGTTGTATAACTCGTCTACAAGAAACTTGTATAGTTCGCCCACAAGACAACTTGTATAGATCGCCCCACTAACTCAAACGTATACACTGCCTTACAAGGTATGTATAGATCGCCTTCTTTGGTTGTTATGTATAATTTTTTTGTGATGTTGTATTGTTCGCCCAATACCAACAAAACGGTACTATGCTTTTCTTGTCTTGAGCACAAACGAATTACAACAAAAACTATCCTTTCTTTCTTGTCTTGAGCTCAAACCGTGGACCACAAAACAAACCCAAAATAAGCTCTAAAAGAAGCTAACAAATAAGCTACAATAACGACTACAAATAAGCACTTTGCTACAATAAATATGCCACGAATAAGTATTGCTTAATGAGCTACAAAACGGTTTGAAACCAGAAACTACAGAGTAAGAAGCCACGTTTTAGGAAAGAAAAAAAATTGCTAGAAAATGTTTGTATTCGTGAGCAGTTCTACACCCTTTATATGGGTCCACGACAATGAAATAAAATAGGCTAGCTATGTTTTGATAATAAAAAAGATTTGAAACTTGTTGTATGAATTAAAAAAAAAACATAAGTCGTGATCCTACTAAACCCAAATAAGCTTGTCGAACATATGCTTAAACAACAACGGTTTAAGATCACTAAATACCACCCCCCCATGGCGTTGATACACATGTTTTCATATATATTTATGATCCAAAAACACAATTTATGTTTTACAAATTAAGCAAGTTTAAGTAGGAAATATAAGCTAGGATGTCTGAGAGAGAATGTAAGAGGAACCAAGAAGAATATTAGATTTAGAGAGAGAAAATGGTGAGTTACACACACATACAAAATAAGAAATGCAACCAACACCCTCTCCATGTAAGGAGAGGGTTTCATTTATACCTTTGGCCTATTACTTGGCACTTGGGCTTTCTTAATGGGTCGGGCTTGACTTAACTTTGCTTTGAACACCGAATCATTGCATATTAGCATTACCTATCCAAGCCCATTAATACGTCTCGAATAGCCTATTTACATTACAAGACCTATTTGACTTTATAAGACCGAATAATTTCTTATTGACTTAATATAATTAGGATAAACTGTTATATTGTTATTGTTTATCTAGATATTAAAGTCTAAAAATATGTGCTTAAAACGATTCTTTGTTTTCACAATTGGTATCACATATGATAACATAGTTATGCAGCAAATATATATGAAGTCAATTGTTATTGAACAAGGTTTTTTTACCATACGTTTTCCACCAAGCACCCTGTAAAGGATCAAAGATATCCTTGAGGCTTCACTTCACCACTCGACGTCTACATTGATACGGGTGTACACACACACAACGTTTTTTGAGTTACAAAACCTATGTGTCTATGATCTTTTATATTAAAGAGATCATGACTTACTAAAGGAAGTTAACATAAAGATATAATAAGTAATCTTTTAATCATTTTTAAGAATATCTACTGTTATCTTTATCTTCTTAAGGAGATCTTTATCTTTTGATATCTTTGACCAAATCTTCCATAATTTTCCACCAGCTTGTAGAATTCTAATCTGCTAGATTTAGTCCTTATGTTTCATTCTTTTATTTATTTTGTTTCATCAAATCTAGAATCCCAACATGAATTTTGCGCGCCATTTAGGATGTAATGCACTAAGAAATTTCCTCTATAACCACAATTCTTGCTAGAAAAAACTTTCATCAAGTGCTTTTAGACTAGTAATAATAGTGTTAAATTTAGCAAATGCATTATCTATTGACTCCTCTTCCGGAATCATAAATTGTTCATATTGTTGAACAAGAAGATCTATTTTGTTAGCTTTGACTTGATTATTACCTTGATTAGTGATTAACAAAGTATCCCAAATTTCTTTTGCGGGTTTTGACACATAAAATTCTTTCATATGCTTTACGTAGCAAAACATTATAAATTACCATTTTGCTTCATTTTTTTTTAGCAAGTTCTTTTTAAGATCATCGTTTTGTTTATGAAAAGTACCACCTTCATCCTTTTTTAGTGTCGGGATTATTTTGATTGGAGGTGCTGAGAGTCCAAAACTAAACAGATCTTCTTAGCTTGTTAAAGCTTAGTTTAAACTTGGTTAATTACTTAACTAACTATATTGAGAATCATGAGTCGTGAATACTAGACAAGTTATGCAGAATAACTTCCCAATACTAAGAAGATCTAATGGATACTTAACTGGAATAATATATTGATTGCAAATATTCTGCCAAGGTTACTGTATAACTTATACTATGAATTGATTATTCTATACTATTGCCGTAGGGTTCCTTTTTATACACCAGGATAACCCTAATGGGCTTTACACAACGTTGTACAATGATATTGCGACTTTATATTCTAATATAATTCTATGCATTACACTTTAGCTCAGTACTTAACTATATAATACTTCAACACTAACTATTAACTTAACCAGCTACCCTACTATACTGGCATTACAAGTACTAACATTTGTATTGACAGTACTAATTAATATAAACATAGTAGTACTAACTACTTAGTCTAATTTTCTCAGTCTGTAGCAGCAAGTATCAATCTTTGAACCAGCATTTGTAAGTAGAACTGGCAGTATGTACTCAAAATTCCATCAATTTCCCTCTAATACTTGATATTGACTTGTCTAAATCAGTCAATAGTTTCTTCAGTTTAAGCATCTTGGTCATTAGGAGGATGTATCCAAACATTTTACTACTCTTCAAGCATTGATTTGATGAACTTGATAAGCTCAAATGCCATAGTACTTTCTTCTTCAGCTTCTAACTGCAAGTCTAGCACCTTCTCCAATAATTCCTTTGATCAGTGGGTACTTTTTTCTCTACTGCATATAATTCTCCATAGGTTTTCAATCCTTAAAAGATCGTGAACTCCACAGTTTCATCGCCATTTCCATTTTCAGCAATTTCTAATCCAGTTGATTCATCCATAGTTCATTTTTCATCTGGGTCAAATAGCATCCTTAGATCTCCCCAAAGCAACAAATCATGTCCTTCAAGAGGATGATCTTGAAACCTTTCTAAAATAACATGTGTATTAGGTTTCATTAAAGTCGTGTCTATCAAGTCTTCTTAAGAATGCTTGTATGTCTCCATGATAGCTTGAACTTCCATCAGCTCTGGTTAATTTGTAAACATACATGTCTTTTGCATCCACATTTCCTGCAACTTATATCTCCCCAATTTACAATAGGATAATCTTCTGGATAGTGGTTTCAATAATTCAACTTCACTGTCATCACAGAAATTATCTTTAAGCTTTACTGAGTTCAATCTTATCCTTTCTTACTCTGTGCTTCTTCTTTCCTTTAAAACATTCTTTGGAAGATATTCATCACTTTTTGATTTCTCTGGTGTTGATTACTGTGTTGCATATGATCCTGCAACTCTTTTCAATCTTTTACCTGACTTCTGAGCTTCTTTCTCTGAATCCATTGGTATAAAATCTTGATTCCTCTTTTGCTGTCTTTCATATAACTCATGAACTTCTTCATAAGTCTTTCCTTTCAGCTGGCTGTATTTGTAACCACTTGTGTTCTTTAGATAAGTCATTATAAGATTTATCAATTATGTTTTAGTAGGTGGTTTACTTCTGATCTCTGCAGCCCTTTGAGCAGCTCTAAACTTCCTTTGTGCTAATATTGTCTCTACCAAGAATTATGCTCTTTCTTTAATGGTAAACTGCTCTCTTTATTCCTGTTGGAGCTTTGCAGCAAATAAGGCATCAACATCAATTCTGGCTTGAATTTCATCAAAACTCTTCATGTCAAAGCAGCATTAGTAGCTTATTCTTCTTGTATTTGTCTTTCTATTTCGAGCTCTGTCCAACTCGCTAATTCGCTCCTCATGGAATATTTGAGGCTAACTTCTTCATCAACTTTCACATTTGAGTCTAACCCTTGATCTCTGCTTTTTTTTCTTTCTTTGGCCTCTGCCTTCACCAATACACTCTCTTACCTTGTATTTTGATCAATCTTTTGGAAGATGTTGAAGTGTAGTTATTGATCTGACAGGTCTAGTAGATTCTTCTACATTTCTAAACTCAACCCCTTTCTCCTTAGCTTTAACTTCCTTCATCTTGATCAAAGTTTGAGCCATAGCCATAGTAACATCCTCATCATCAAAGACTGTTGTTGTTGTAGGAGGACTAGATGGAGTAGCAACACTAACTTCTGGCCTGAGCTAAGAAAGTACCAAACTTAATTAGCAGTACTAACATGTGAAGGTCCAGTAGTAGTTATTTGTTCAGCATCAAGCACATCAAAATCACTATGTGTAAACATTGGCTTTGCTTTATCACTGCTCCTCCCCTGTTTGGATGCATCCTCACCCAAACTTGTGTCAGTAGAAGTCTCAACTCTACCTTTAAACAATCTCCTCTTCATAGGTTGTGGGGTTCTTGCCTTTCTCTTCTTTTCTAGCCTCTTGACCCTAAATTTTAAATCTTGTTGGATCACCTGTCTTGAGCAAATTCTTTGCTTAATCTAAGGCAAGAAAGAAACCCTTTTTTAGTCACTCGGTACAAGTTTCCATTAATTCCTTAATTAGTTCCATTCTACCCTCATCACTTATAGCTGTGTTACCTCCTAAGAGAGGTGAATCATGAGGTGTATGTGGTACATTATCCGTCAATTCAAAATGATATTCCATTTTGCCTCCCCACTTCCATATGTGTGACCTTCTGAGAGAGGTGGTTTATTGGGCTTTTCAAGCACTCTCTCAGACCTAGTCTGAGCAGGAGCACCCCCATGGTGTTTGGCGCCATGGATTGGCCATGTATCCATTCCCTAAGGCTTGTCAAAATTAGACATTATCGGTGGTCTGGGTATAATTATGTAATCATTTGTGTCCTATGCTGCATCTAACTAGCAGCAGTAGTGTTAGCCCTTTCCATTACTGTCACCCTTCCTTATGGGACAACTCATCTGCTCCAAGGTCTGATGGTACATAGTCTTAGGGTTTCTTGTGTGTCCTTTTGTTTCTCCTACGGTTTTGAGTCTTTCTTTTTACTTTATATGTTAGTTGGAGATAGGGAGATTTGCTCAATGTGTGCACTTTAGATTGAGTTCTTGAAAAAATGTGTGGAGGTGTTCAGTTTTTTGAAGTGGTTCTGTTTGAGGTTCAGAAACATGTGGTTGTAAAGTAGAGGGTGTGGGTTGGGGTTCAGGTGGTGTTGCTGAACCTTCACTCTTAGGTGCTTGGTTTTGCACCAACATGGATTCAAAAAGTGGAGTAACTTTTCCTGAAAATTTGGTACTTTGCCTTGCCATATTTGAGAAAACTTTTTTACTATGTTTGGGTGTTGATAAGTGTAAAATACACATATCTATTTATACCTAAAAATAACCCAATTAAACAACAAAAGCAGACCCTAAAACGGCACACAAAAATTATGCTTTGTATTTGTGTTTTGTATGTGCAGGTATGGATAAGTCAAAAATCACAAGAAAACAATAAAAAACGAGCAAGCTTAGGACATGAGAATCAGAAGAGTTCAAAGTCGAAGCCCGAAAAGTCAAGCCTCAGTCAAGTCCAGTCAAAGAAAGGCCAAAGCCCCAGCCCATGCCTTTTATATCAACCACAAGGACCAATCTTGAAAATTTCTAAAGTTATTTATAACTAGAAATGAAATCACAAAGAAAGGGATGAATTGGCTACCATTAAGAGGGCAAAGTTCCAAATGAATTTTTATCCCGGGATCTCTTTTTATAAAAAAGGTGGGTAACTCCAAACACTATTCATCGTCTTCCCCGTTTTCAACCCCATGGTAAAACAAAGGGCCAAATGAAAATTAAAGGGTACGGAAGACAATTCAAGGTCTCTCTTACAAGATGGCAGGATAATACAGTTCAAATCAAGAGAAAATTATTGGTATACTCAAGCTTTGAGAGTACAGCGGCTATGAAAGAAGCCACAATATAAGTGGGGTTTTGTGCTAAAACATCACTAAACTAGAACAAACACACATCAGGGAATGACACGCTTTGGCAATCCTCTAGGTGTCCACAAAAGGATCTAACGGCTCAAATTTAGCCACTATGATTGATGGATTGGATGGCAGAGATTGATGGGAGCTCAGAGGGCCTAGAAGCTTCAGCTTGGCACTATAAATAGGCCTCATTCTCACACACACACTGGGGTCGGTTGTCTTTATCTTTATATCTTTCTTTTAGTAATTTTTAGTTTTATTTTTGTAAATTTTACTTAAAGTTCTTTGTAATCTTCTTTTTCTAGATAATGTATTCAGTTTTTCCAATTAATTGAAATTCAGTTTTAATTGTCATAAGCTTTCTTTTTTCAACTTTAAGCGCTCTTAATAAGCCGTTGTCTCAATAAGCTATAAGCCTCATATTAAGCTCTTTCAGCTATAAGCTGAATTAGAGCTGTTTGAAATTCAGAATTTATCTTACCCTAAAACCACGAAATCGGCTTAAATCTATTATGGATTAATTTAGATTAGAGCTTTTTGGGAAGGGGATCTTAACTTCGAAGAGATCCCAAGGAACTTATACCTCTAGCTTATTCATAAGCTAGGGAAGCTTGTAGCATGCCTTAATTGGTTCCTTTTGTTTTATATAAAGGATCAAGTAAGTTTCTTTTCATTCTTCTTTAATTTCAGTTTAATTGCTTAGTTATAGCTTATATGTTTGATATTGCTTATTTGCTTATTCTCTTTGCTTATTAGTGTTTAAATATCTCTTCTAGTGTTATTAGGTTGTTTTGCCCTAATCTGTTTTTGCTTATATAGTTACTAGATCATTAGTTTTAATTTCTTGTCATTAAAACTCATAAAATCCAAAAAATATTAGTTTATAATAGTTAGATCTTAGATTTAAGGCTTATTACAGTCTTTTAATCATGATTATTAAGTTTGTTTTAAGCTAGTTTTTATCTGGTATTTAGTTTTTGTTCATTAGATTTCTCTTAAAAAGCTTTTCTCAAATCTGTTATAATGATTAAGTAGTGTTTGGTTTAGTGCATTCTCAAAATTGCACTAGCAGTACTAACCTAAGTTAGTACTGCTGACTCTTTACACTACCAGTACTAACCATAAGTTAGTACTGTTAGTATAAATTTTAGCTTTTCAAATTTAGTAGGATTAAGTTTAGTTCTAGTTATAGCTTATTAAGAATTTAGTTGTCATTTTCTAGCTTATTTCATTGCTTAATTTGTTTTTAAGAGTCAAATTACATTAGCAGTACTTTCACTTGAAAGTACTGCTGAATTTTTACACTAGCAGTACTAACCTCAGTTAGTACTGCTGTGTTCTTAGCTTAATTTAGATAAGTAATTTTAAGATTTAGCTTATTAAATTCAGTAGGATTTAAGTTTTAATATAGCTTAATACGGTTTAAGTCTTAATTTGAAATTTCTAGCTTATTTACTTAGTTTAATTTAGCTGTCAAAAGTCATAAAAACCTGAAAATTCCAAAAACAGTAGGAACTTAAGTAGAGTCTAAATTTGTTAAATTAGCTTTTAAGTCTAGATTTTATAGCTCATTTAGATGGATAATAAGTAGATTAATAAGTTCTTTAAGTTTTAAAGTCTAGTTTAGCTTATTAAGGTTTTTAGCTTACTTGGATTTTGTGTTACTTTGCTTATTTCCTGAGTTTGCTTACTTCTTGATCAATTTCAGTAGCATAAGAGTAGTTTAAGCTTTGATTTCTTTGCATTCTTAGATTAAGCACATCATAAGCTCTTTAGGACTTCTTTCCTTTTTCATTTTGATCTAGTTTTGAGTCTTTTATAGCTTATTTTCTAAAATCAAAGGTTAAGCCTTCCTTTCTGAGGTCAGTTTAGAAATAAGCTCTTTAAGAGCTTATTAGTGGATTTCAGCCCTAAGTGTCTTTATTAATCTTGTTCCCACTAGCTTCCTTTACAACTTTGCTTCTTTGAGTTTTTCATTTTAAGCTCTTTAAAATTTCGAATGCTTATTGGACTTTATTTGTGGTCGGGGTAGATTCTCAGGGTAGAAAGTGTAACTTTTCGATCTTAGTTGTTTTTCAGTTAGTCCCTCCGTCAGTTTGTTAGTTTCCCCGTTAGTTTCTTAGGTTTTTGCACAATTAGTCCTTAAGTTAGTTTTTAACTAGTTCATTAAGTTTTAATTAATAGTTAGGGTTAAGTTTTAATTAGTTTAATTAAACTCTTATAAAAAGATAAAAATTAGGGCTTTTATTTTTAATAATTTTCTGCGATTTTTCTTTATTTAGTAAAAATTTTAGTTTACAATTTTAGGGTTAAATTTTAGTCCAATTTGCTTTATAATTGCTTTTCCGTATTTGTTTAATTGTTCAATTTAATTTTATTTTTCAAATCAAATATCTTTGCTCCATTCAAATCAGGATCCGAACCTAAACGTTGTTTCAATTTCACTAGTCATTGGGGATAACGACCCGGGTGATCATACTTACCTGGTTTAACATACGTATATTATATATATTATATATTATTTTTGTGAGTCTTAACTTTTTACCTTGGATAAAGGTGAATAGTTGGAATTTACCTAAGTAGTATTATTATTATATATTTTACGTGTATAAAACTTGCTCGATCAGTGCCTGATAACGAGCACATACAAATGTCGCAAAGGCAATGTCTGGTCGACTAGCATTGAGATACATAAGTCCCCCAACCATACTATGATATTTAGTTTGATCAACTTGGGTACCCTGTAAATCTGCATCTAGTTTGGCAGTAGCCATTGGTGTGCTAATGGTATCACATTTTTCCATCTTAGGTTTATTAAGAATATCCATAGTATATTGTGATTGACATATATAGATTCCTTGAGGTGATTGATGAACCTGAAGTCCGAGAAAGAACTTCATTTCACTGATCATTGACATTTCAAAATTATCTTTTAGTAGTTTTGCAAATCTTGTTGAAAAAACTAGTTTTATTGATCCAAAAATTATGTCATCGACATAGATTTAAACTAATAAAATGTTCCCCGTGTCTTCTTGTAAAAAATGTCAGATCAACAATATCTTTTCTGAAATGGTGTTCGATTAGAAATGAGGAAAGCTTGGCATACCAGGCTTTAGGGGCTTGTTTGAGAGCATACACAACTTTCTTAAGACGATATACGTGGTTAGTAAAGTTTGGATCTACAAAACCATCTGGCTGACGAACGAAAACTTCCTCTTTCAGTTTTGTTGGTCCCTTGGAATCTGATAAAAGGTTTATCAAATTAAACTAATCAGATTCCATGGCAACGAAGTAAGTTTTAAACATATATATATGAAGAATACAAAGAACAAGTTTAAAACACACAGAAGTACTTTTCAACGTATAGGTTCTTAGAATCAAATAAAGAATCGATGACACACCTTACTTGCGGAATAGAAAGGTGGTTGAATGATAATTAGGGTGTTATCTCCTTTAAACTTAAACTCTAACCAAAGTTAAGAGAGTAAGAAAACAATCTACTTATGACTAAACTAAAGCTTCAGCTTCAGTAGTACCGTTCAGTTTGTTTGAGATATAAATGAACTCTTCAATGTGTATCACATTAATTAGAAGAGATAAAATTTACTCTGGGAATCCCTTTCCTTTTATAGGCAAAGGGATTAGGGTTTACAAGTTAACCGAGTATGCGTGTCATGCATCCAATGAGTGGTTATGATATCCTTTAATGCAGACGTGCTCTAAAGTACTAGGTACAGTCCTTTCAGGAACGTTGTTGTACTTCTATACCAACTTTAAAAGCACCTTTTTCCAAGGAGATTGCTTTATTCCTTTTGACATAAAGCAATTTTTTTCTCGCCTTGTAAACCTTCTAGAAGTGAAACAAACGTTTCAAACTTCTGTTAAGGAGATAGACAATGTTTAGCTTGGGATTGTCAACCAAGCTGAACTGAATCTCTTACCAAAAGCCTTCTTCAGTTTCTGTACCGCTGCATAAACTGAAGTGAAGATACTTCCTAATCTTTTAAGAACTTGAAGAGCTGACGCTGAAGAAACTTTAGCGACTCAAACTGAAAGACTTCAGCTTGAGAAATACTTAGGGAATTTTATGCTTAATTCTACTAAAAGACTGAAGAGCTTAGGAACTGAACCTAAAAATCTCCCCTATTTGATTATACAAATACCCTAAGTTAAAATCAGTTGTAAGTGAGCAAAATAACTTCTTCTTACATAACTGATATAAATTGAAAAACACAAACTGATAACCTTTCATTCTAACTTTCATTACAATACATTTACAAAAGATAAAGTTATTACAAAAGATTACATTCTATTGCCTTAGCTGCTCAATGAACCTCTTCTTCATGCTGAACTTGATGACTTGTGTTTCTTTGTTGACCTGGAATGGTTTTTTAAGTCACTGGTTCTTTTGCTTTTCTTGTTTGCTAACTCATTTAGCCCATTCTTGTCTTTATCAATCCTTAGATGGTCTTCCATCCTTTTTCTTTTCTATCAGGACAAGCTTGTACTACCTCTTTCCATTCAGCCAGATGTAAGTCACTGACTTTAACATTTGAATTGACTTCAATTGTCCCATCTTCCCTGTATATTTATACTGTGATAGGGCCATTTTGTATGATAACATCACAATTTATGATCTTGGAACTTTTTCTTCTTTTCAGCATCTTGTCACAATATTTATTATAAAGTAACTTCTTGTTGTAGTATCGTGTCACTATATTTATGCCCAAGAGATCAACTAGTTCATCGTGCAGGTTTGGTTCAACATTCGTTGTAGCTGGATCAGTGTTCTTCTCCCCCTAAGTAGGTGAAGCAGTTGCTTGGCGTGCTGAAGGAACACCCGTGGTTGTAGCCCCTGATGCGTTTTCCACCATAGTGGCAAACCTATTCAAGGTATCAGTAACCTTGTTTAATAGACTTGGAAGGGAATCCAAAGTCTTGAGCTTTTCCTAAACTGAAGATACTTGACTTGGTAAAGCTTGAAACTCCGCTGGAAGTTTCCATTGAATATTATTTAGTTCAGCAACCTTGGATGAAAGACTGGAGACAGTGGAAGTGAAAGTCTCTAGTTTTGTTGGAATTTCTTTTAAGTACCTAGGTAGCTCGATTTCCATGTCATAAACATGCTTCTTTAGCTCTTTAATTTCTCCTGATAATTCAGTGAATTTGGATGGGAGCTCTTTCAGTGCGTTTAGTAAGCAGCTAGGAAAGTCATGTGAGGCTAAGAGCTTTGAGAATTTAGGTTTTAAAGAAGTTACTAAAAGATTAGTAAGCTGGTTGATGTCTGGATATGGGGGCCTAGCCTTCATTAAGGCAACTTCAGCTTCAACTTTTGCCTTTTGTTGTTCTAGCTCATCCTTCTAGAACTAAAGTAATTAAACCTGAGCGATTAACTCTTGAATTTGATCTAATTTTAGAGTTAGAGGAGGAGGGATTGAAGTGCCTTCAGGTACATCATAAGAAGAAGCATAAATGTCTTTATCTTTGGCAACTTCCTCTTCCTCTTCACTCTCATCTAAAATAATGATTGGTTCATCTTGTGGGAAGTCAGGATTGAAGAAGTTAGATCTTGTGTCTTTTAAGAGATCTGATAAATCCTCTAGCTTGATTTTATTTGAAATGTCATCAGCTCTGGACTCTTCATTTGTACCTAAATCAGTGTGGGCAGTTTTTAACCCATCTTTAGCAGATTTGGTTTAATCTATAAAAACACTTGGATTAGTCCTTGCAAATATGTGATCAGTTTAATTGTTTTTAGTTCCTTCATCCATACCTTATTGTGCATGTATGAAATCATTAGGAGCAGATAATACAGGATCAACCTCAGTTGTGGAATCTGCTGAAGCATCATGTCCTGATGCAAACTCATAGTGCAAGTGAAAGAAGTTGAATAAACAGGTTCAATAAGAATTAAATACAGACATATCACTATTGATTTGAGGGTGGGCTCCTTCTTCACTGATGGCCCCTAAAGATGTTGGGCCTCCAACTGCTTGTTGTGCCTCTTTATGCATTTTACCAACCACTAGTGTGGGAGGTAAAGGATGGATTAGGATTTTGTCCTTGGCCAAACTAGACTAGGTTTCTTTTTATGATTGGCCAGTTTTGGATTTGGATGCCTCAGTCTTGGACTCAGATGTGTGTTTTGAAGATTGTTTTCTTCTGAGTCCACTTTTAGCTCTAGACTTTTTGCCTTGGGGAACCTCTTCAGTTTGTGAGGAAGGTTTTGGATCTTTGGAGTCCACAGACACATCTAAATTGTAGATGGCCTTCATGTGGTCAGTGAAGGGAGGTCCTTCAGTTTGGTTTGGCTTCAGTGCCCAGTTGTGAACACTGAAGACCTGAATAGGGTTTTTGGTAAGCTCTTCATTATTATATTCAGGCATCATGTATTCCAGTAAAAGGGATATAAACCTCAGATAGGGAACAAACTTTTCCTGAGTTTTCTTGCTTATTTTGTAAATTATATCCTCCCATATTAGCTTAGCATAATCTACCTTTACCCCATTGGCCAAACAATACAAGACGGTGGCATCCTTGTTGGATATTTGGTCCAGGCAAGGTTTTGATACCTATGTCTCCTCTAATTCCACCTATAGGAGTGGATACCCAAATCTTAGAGTCGTCTAAGGTCCTTGCAGTATACCAAAATTCACACAGGTATTCTTTGTATTGGGTTTGGGGCCTGATAAACGCTTCCTTTAGACAACATTTAGAAATGAAGTCTGAAACCTCCCTAAAGTATTGATGTGTCGTTGTGTGGTGTATATTTTATTGATTCAAGTTTTAAATTTATATTTTACCGACTAAACCAAAAACAATACTTTAACTGGCAATGTACCCGATCAATAGTAGTTTCGTGGTAAGTAGGGTGTCAAACACTTGAAGCGAGGTTAAATCTATCAATTTAATTAATATCTTGGTTATCTAATCTATGTTAATTCTATTCTATTCTAAACCTATGTCAGTCTAAATCCTAATTCTAACGGGAAAAGGGGGTTTTCAGTCTGAGAGACTAGCATGGTTTGGTTGGTGACTACAAACAATTCAAGGCACTTTAACTCACGCATGCTAATAAACAAAAGATAAAAGAGTGGTCGAACCAAATATAAGAAAACTGTATTAACCATTATTAATTCGATTAGAATGTTGGTTTGTTTATTAAGTGCAATGATTTCTTCTCTTGAGGTGGCATATCATTCTTAAGACTTAGGCGTTACATCATCCTAAGACCTAGACACATTAATTCTGTCATAATTAAAGCATCCGCATAAAGCATCCTTATTTGCTGATTATAATCTATCTTATGGATTAAAGCAATGGTGATCTTGTTAAACCCTAACTCATAGAGACTTTACCCACTTACCGCTTAATGGTAATTTATTCACTAGTAGTCCACTTGTCAAACTATCCAATGGAATTAGAATGTTACTTGTTGAATTATCTATGTCACATACTAGTCAACACGATCAATAGACCATTGGCAATATCCAATTAACTAGTTAAGCCCGAAGCGTATCCTAGACACAGACTTAGAAGGATACTATTTGTGTAACTATGATTCTAGATGAATAAATTACTATATTGAGAGCTATCCTAGACTCTAGATCTACTTGGTCCATGTCACTAGATCTAGTTGAATGATAGGTCGCATACAAAAGCGCGTAAACAAGTATAAATTGATAAACATAAACAAGCATTCAACGATAAATCAAGAAATTAAGATAAACAAATACCAAACATTCAGATCTTCATAATAATGGCTAATACCTGAAGGTATTAGCCTTCAAACGTCATAATAAATAAAAGAGTAATTATTTAGCCAAGGTAAACTAACAGAGTTAACGAATGATACCAAAAACTGAACAATTACTAAAGTAAATGGAATTACACGATGCCTCCTATGGAATTGATAACGTTGCTTGACCTCTTCTGCTCTTTTTCTCTTCTGAAAATCAAATTTTATGCTTTAGGTATCAAGAATATGATTTAGCACACTTAAAACTCATTTTTGAGTTTTCTATTTATAAGATCTGGATGGATACGGTGTATTGGGGATTTCTTAGAGTAGGGACCACGCTTGATATCTTTCAGAATATTCACATACTATATCTTGAATACGACGTATTGAGTCTCTCTGGATACGACGTATTAAACTTTATTCCTCTGTGGTCTTTGGTGAGTGCAGGCACAGATATGCCGCATCTTCCTTGATGGATACGGCGTATTGGTCTTCAAAATATATTTATTTAAGCTCCAGAATGCGCGCCTTTTGCTATCTTTCACCAATTACTCCATAATTACTGCAATTCTAAAATATAAATGATTAAGTAACAGTTCTTTGCAATAACTAAACAAAATGGGTTAATAACATGAGATAAATGACGCTATAAAATTAGACGTTATTTGATGTCATAATATATCCCCCACTTGAATCCTACTTGTCCTCAAGTAGCCTTTAGAAGTTTATAAAAATGTATCCCTAAAGATATTTTCCTTTAAAGCACGTATTCGATCAATTACAAGTACACAACCAAACACCTCACGAAATAGGAAGATGAAAACACTCAAATCACTCAACTAATCTATGTGGAAGTGCAACTCTTGCCTTCATGGTGCTAAATAATTTCGAATCTCAGAGCTCATTTTAAGGGGGGAGGTATTTGAAAATAAAACATTGTCCAGAAAATGAATTTATGGTTCATCTCGTATACCCACACACGGAGGGGGGGGGGGGGGGGGGCGGGGGGGGGGGGGGGGGGGGGGCGGGGGGGGGGGGGGGGGGGGGGGGGGGGGGGGGAAGGGGGTTGAAGGGTGGGTGGGGTTCAACGTTACGTCGATGAAGTCATAAGGGGTTAAGGTTTTAGGTTTAACAGTCCTGAATCCAACCAGAACTGAGGATCTACCGAAGGACATTCCATAGATAGAATTAGAAGTCCTTAAAGGTATATTGGAGATGTTAGAAAAAGGGGGAAAAATACCGACTAAGATTAATGCTAACACAGTGGTAAACAATAACAACAAGGTTTAGTGATGAAGTCTTGGTAAGACATTATGGAAGGGGTTGAAGAATTAAAAAGAAATGTATGGCATAAAGGGGTGAAAACCAAACGCAGCCCTAACACACAACTTAGGCAGAAACACCGGTGTCATTAATACATAAACTATCAAAATCAAAAAGAAATTAGGTTGGATTAAAGAAAGACGATTATGGCCCAGTGATGCAAGAATGAGCACAACCCCTTCCCCGTGAAAACAATAAACGCAGACAGAAAGCAATTCGGGTATTTTCTCAAAAAACAGAAACTTGACTTCATTTGTCACAGAGGATACATACGTTATCGTATTGACAATCATCAATCTGAGAATATTTCGATATTGACTAGGTGGCAAGTCTGCTCCAGCCTTTGATTTACTAAAAACCAAAAGTGCAAACAAATCCGAGCTAGAGCAGAAGAGATAAACTTATAAAATCACATTTAGGAATACAATGTAAAAATAACACTTATCTGAACACCATAAAGTTGCACACGTTGTAACAAAGAGTACCTGAACCGCAATATCCTTGATATCTTGCCGAATAACTGATTGACACTTTAGTAATTCACATTGAAGATTGAAATCCTGCTTGAGCAACATCAAACAATCCTTGGTAGTGACGTTGCAAAATTCTAATCTGAATCGGAAGCCTTGTGAATAATTGGATAACGATTTTGGTCCAGATAAATGAATTGATGACTTAATCAAAAAGATAGTAAACTATCAGATACACCTTTGCTTTGAGTACATTTCGTGTAATGAGAACAAACAAGCATGGTGAATCTAATACATCTGTGTTAGATGGATCCCTACGCCTTTGAGCAATAAAAAACCCTGTCAAGGGAGATCTTATTGAATTATACCAGAACAACAGGTATATGCTATTAATGCTATAAAATGGTGGGAACCAGAGGATATTAAGAAACAACTAAACTCAAGATTAATGAAAAAGCCAAATTCATATTTTTAATTGTAACTGTCTTAATTCAGGAATTAGACCGACAGATGGGAGGGGTGTTCTAAGATTTTATTTTTTTTCGTTTTTATATATAGTTGCAGCCTCACTCTATGTGAAGTCGTATTCATAATCCACATGCTCATAACTCAGCTTCTCAAAGTTAATTCATTAACATCAGATAGTTGATACTAAACCATTTCCTCCATCATAATAGATGCTTCAAATCAAATAGAGAATCGTCTATTGGGGGAAGATTGTTTGACTTATGATCCAACTAAATCAAACAAGAATATATCAAGGTATGAGCATTGGTTGGTCAAAGAGCACAGAGATGATCAAGACCATCAAATCAAGATGATTCCAATGATAAGGAAATGATGCCAAAGAATAAAGACATGCATACATGGCCGTAACGACAGAATAGACATGCACGCTCGAACAAGTCCTCATTCGCGTAAAACCAGTGGCTAAGCATCAGGTGAGAGGGAAGTAAATTGTTGTTAAAAAAATCAAGAAACAAATATATTAAGCCTAAAGTACAAGTTGATAGACACTTTTCCCGACCGTTACCATGATAAAGACACAACTATTTACAACATCTTGATCATTGATAAAAAACAACAACCTAAGTTGGCGTTCTCGTAACGGTCAACTTCCCAATCATCCCAAAACTTTAAGTGGTGATATCTACCACTTTGTACAATACTCTACATCGTCGATTTGTATCAACGAATAATCGATCCTTTATGTAATTCCTTTGGTTCTTGCTTTTGCGAAACGATTATCTTTAAACTTTCTTTCTCTCTCTTTTTTGTTGCAATTTTTCTCATTTTTCTGATTTTTTTTCAACATCTAACTATATACGAAACTCGGAGTAGTTTCACCATCTTCACAATCATAATAATTCTGGATAATTCCTTCGATAGTTCCTTCGTTCTTCGGACTCACCATTAATTCTGATGGTTGTAAATCACATGAGTTTTGACTATAATATTCATTCCCATTTGCAATGTGCAAATTTCTAACCGCACCAAAGATAGAAAATGACACAAGACTCGAGAAATGCAAACTTTACACTTTAAGCAACTAGCAACTGTAAATTAAACTTAATCTAACAGGGTAGGTTAAGGTGTAAGGGTGTAACGAAACAAATAATTGGTGTAATTCCTAAAGGATTGGCTTTACGGGTTGTTCTAGTGGATCTTCACTCTAAAGACGAGAGTGGAAAAGGGTTTAAACTGGAGGTCAACTAACCGGTGTAGTTAGTTAATAAACAAATGGATAGGATTTTTGGGTGTAATCCTAAAAATTTACCAATGTAAACAAGTTACTCCAATTAAATCCATAATACTCATTATTGCGGTCTCGAATAGATATACCAAGCCAAGTTCTAAAGTATACAACATCACCGGCACACTCATATTTTATGGAATTTTGGTAAACATTTAGAAACAGATAGGCTAAATTCTCACAATATCCAACAAGGGTTATTGTGTGCGGTTATGTATCAAGTAATTTTCACAAAATTATGCTTGAAAAAAAAAAATTTGAGCATAATTTAAGCATTTTAATCATTTTAATATAAAAAATAGGACAAGTAAACATTCTAATTCCACCCCCCACTTGAATTATACAACGTCCTCGTTGTATAGATAAAACATTAAATATACAGGAATTAAAAAGAATTAGAATGAGAAACTCCCTTGATATTTGCTCGGTAGATTCTCCAATTTACGTTTATGAGCAAGATAGTATGTTGAACAACCATCTTGAGGTTTCAAGACTCCAACACTTCAAGATCTCCAGATTTGTAAATTCTCCACTAATATTCGTTGGTATTTCTTTCACGAGGTCCTGTATAAAACATAGTAAAAACATGCATTCCTCTTGGCATCTACGGTTAATTTTAAACTAAACTAAACAAACTAAATACAAATTAGTCTGGTGGATACGCCGTATCAGGTTAATGAATACGCCATATTGCCAGAACTGACAATAATATTTTTAAAGTGCAATAAAAAATTAAGACTGATAACGTCCAGATAATCAATACGTCATATTTGTCTTCTTTTACAGCAACATACTTTTCATCATTATTGAACGAATATTTGATCATCATGTATCTCTTTATATTGCACATCGGCAGCTCATGAACTTCACATAATTCTTCTCTCTCATTATCTTCATGATTTATCTCATAAGCATCATCATAGTTTGTATATATGTTCCATCGTCTCTTTTGTTCGTAACGTGACTCATCATCATCTTCTTTGATAAATCCTTCCATGATAGCTTTGTTTCTTAAAGCCTCATCTTTAAGTTCACTATCTTCCAAAGCCTCGTACCACTCGTAATCCTGATAATGGAGTTGGTTTCCAATAATGTAAGTTCCGGGTAAGTTTCCTCCATTACAGTATCCATCATCCTTCCAACTACATGTTGGCCATTCCGAACATCCAGTTTTATAGTTGAAAGGCTTGCAAGTATGTTTAACTGGTGTGGGTTTGGTCCAAACTCCAGCGTTAGTCCATGGCTTCTCATCGACCCATGGTACGTCCTTGTTCCATTCATAGATCCAATCATCCTTGTAATCTTCATAGGTCTTGAATCCCTCAATGTCCTTAGTAAGTAAGTCTGGATCGATTTGCAAAAGATAGTTAAATTCTTTGAATGCCTTGCACATAGGTGTTTCAAAATTAAATAAATTAGTGTCGATCCTAAAGACTTTAGCAACTTCATCCATATCATCAGAAGATTCTTCATCTGTGAGCTCAACTTCATCATCTCCTCTGATCTAGTAAATCCATAATGCTTTCATAGTATAATGATCCATTGTCTTGTAGTTGAAAAACTTTGATCCCAACCATTCAGTAAATGCAGCATCAGACGGATCATATCCCATGTCATCATCAGCTTCATGCTCCGAATCATCATCCATTTTCGAGTCACATGGGATGTTAGCAACTTTAACTTCATATGTGAATAAATCATCATCCATTTTGCTTAATTGATTGACTTCATTGTTGAAAACTTCAAGTGATGTATCGCAAGTGAGCGAAACATCTTCGACCTTAACATCCTTAATTTTCTCGAACTCTCCTTCGATAACCTTTGTCATTCTTACTGAAAAATAACCAAAAAATTATCAGTAGAACCAGCGGGAGAAAGGTATTAAAAAAATTTGGGCTTTAAGTTCAAGAATGGAA
This sequence comes from Tanacetum coccineum, assembly GCA_026074375.1. Classification (NCBI taxonomy): domain Eukaryota; kingdom Viridiplantae; phylum Streptophyta; class Magnoliopsida; order Asterales; family Asteraceae; genus Tanacetum; species Tanacetum coccineum. The sequence goes on from BQNB010007115.1 coordinate 30,702, forward strand.
AACAACTTTATCAGATGATCGATACGTCGTATTCAATAGAAGTGAATACGCCGTATTAATCTTTTGAATGAATACGTTGTATTAGATAGAAAGTTGGATACGACGTATCTAATGGTAGTGGATACGCCGTATCAGGTTATCGACCAAAACAGTATATTGAGAAAAACAATTAAATTAAACACACAAATATACAAACAAGCAATTAAAGACAAATATACAAAATTTACATAATATACAAGAATATACACTAATCTAAATTACACTACTCCTAAGGGTTAGATCTAATCTAATGTTAAAAACCAAAATATCAAATAAAAATCAAGATTAATTTTCACTCCCCGGCAGCGGCGCCAAAAACTTGATGTGTCGTTGTATGGTGTATATTTTTATGATTCAAGTTTTAAATTTATATTTTGCGAACTTAACCAAAAACAACACTTTAACGGGAAGTGTACCCGATCGGTAGTAGTTTCATGGTAAGTAGGATGTCAAACACTTGAAGCGAGGTTAAATCTATCAATTTAATTAATATCTTGGTTATCTAATCTATGTTAATTATATTCTATTCTAAACCTATATCAGTCCTAATCCTAATTCTAACAGGTAAAAAGGGGGTTTTTAACCTGAGGGACTGGCACAGTTTGGTTGGTGACTATAATCAATTCAAGGCACTTTAACCCACGCAAGCAAATAAACAAAAGATAAAAGAGCGGTCAGGCCAAATATAAGAAAACTGTATTAACCATTATTAATCTGATTAGAAAGTTGGTTTATTTATTGAGTGCAATGATTTCTTCTCTCGAGGCGGTATATCATTCTTAAAACATAGGCGTTACATCATCCTAAGACCTAGACACATTAATTCTATCACAATTAAAGCATAAGCATAACGCATCCTTATTCGCTGATTATAATCTATCTTAGGGATTAAAGCAATGGTGATCTTGTTAAACCCTAGCTCATTGACACTTTACCCACTTATCGCTTAATGGCAATTTATACACTAGTAGTCCACTTGTCCAACTATCCAATAGAATCAGAAGGTTATTTGTTGAATTATCTAGGTTCACCTTCTAGTCAACACGATTAATAAACCATTGGCAATATCGAATTAACTAGTTAAGCCCAAAGCGTATCCTAGACACAGATTTAGCAGGACAATATTTGTGATCCTATGGTTCTAGATGTATAAATCACTATATGGAGAGCTATCCCAGACTCTAGATTACTTGGTCCGTATCACTAGATCCTGTTGAATGATAGGTCGCATACAAAAGCGGGTAAACAAGTATAAATTGATAAACATAAACAAGCATTCAATGATAAATCAAGAAATCAAGATAAATAAATACCAAAAATTTAGATCTTCATAATAACGGCTAATACCTTACGTCATAATAAATACAAAAGCAATTAATTAGCCAAGGTAAACTAACCGAGTTAACGAATGATACCAAAAACTAAATGATTACTAAAGTATATGCAATTAAACGTTGTCTCCTATGGAATTGATAGTGTTGCTCGACCTCTTTTGCTCTTTTTCTCCTTTGAAAATCGACTTTTATGGTTTAGGTATTGATAATATGATTTAGCACACTTAAAACTCGTTTTTGAGTTTTGTATTTATCGGGTCTGGAAGTCGGTTCGATACGGCGTATCTAAGGGATTGGATATGGCATATTGGAGTTTCTTATAGTAGGGACCACGTTTTATATCTTCTAGAATATTCACATACTATATCTTGAATACGGTGTATTGGACACTTCTAGATATGGCGTATTGATCTTCTTTCCTTTGTGGTCTTTGGTGAGTACAGGCACGGATACGTCGTATCTTCCTTAATGTATACGGCGTATTAGTCTTCAGAATAGTAATCTTCAAAATATCTTCATTTAAGCTCCAGAATGGGCGCCTTTTGCTAATATTCACCAAGTACTCCATAATTACTGCAATTCTCAAATATAAACGATTAAGTAACAATTCTTTGTAATAACTATACAAAATGGGTTAATAACATGGGATAAATGATGCTATAAAATAGACGTTATTTGATGTCATCATTGACCTTCTCGAGTATCATTTTTAGGTAAAGCAAATGCTCAGTGAAGTCAAGTTAGAAGGCCTTTAGCAGACCTAAGGGTATCCCCTTATGGATCTTTTCTTTGAAAGATTGCATTTAGTAGTTTCATTTATGGTTATGAAATTTGATCTCTTTAGACATGTATTACTCCGAGTTTGGGAGTTACTTTGTAATTCATTTGACTATGTGTTGTGATTCGACTAGTCACGGCACAAGTACCCACTTATGTTCAGAGGACGTCATGGCACTTTTTATTGGTATGCATTTTAGTTTTCTCTATATTGACACCATGTGTTATGATGATCAATCCCTCCGTCACGCCTCATGTTTCCGCCTTAGACGGGGTGTGACAGATTTGTATCAAAGCCAATGGTTATAGAGAACTAGGTGGTTTGGCCTAGACTATAACCTAGGAACCTTTATATAGCTTGCATAATAGGAACTACGTGTGCGGTCCCCGCTTAGACTTGTTTATGCGTGTAATTATCGTCTATCATCTTAGATAAGTCAATCACTAGACTGTGTGAGTCTGGTGCTGAGTATAATTGTGAAAGGATGCATATATAAATACGGTGGCTGATGTAATTATAGATGCATCACGACCCATGCGTACTTGGTGATCCTGCTCACTCAAATCGGTGTTGACAATTTAGGCCGTGATTCGAACAATAGTATATTAGGGCCGTCTATATGCAAAATTCCCCTCCTAACTAATGTCACATGTATCCTCCCTCATGTGGATAATGGATCCAACGATGACAACACACAATGCTGGTTGATGGACTGCTACACCACGAGGGTGGACAGACTGGTAGAGGAGGTGGAAGAACTGGCGATCAAGGTGGCCGAGGAGGTGGCCGAGGTAACGGAGCAAATGGAGGCATCGACGAAGTCCCTGACTTTTCCATTTTCATCGCTCGGCAAATTGCAAGACTTACTTCCTACTATCGTCGCTCAAGTAGGTGATCACATCAGCAATTAAAGGATCAACGGAAGCCGAAACGACAACGCCGCTGATGATAGCATCCATGAGGAGGATAGGAATGTTAACATGAACAACAGACAGAGTGGGTGTTCATACAAGGATTTTGTGGCATGCAAGCCAAAGGAATTTTATAGTAAGGTTGGTGCGGTAGCTTACACCCGCTAGGTTAAGAAAATGGAAGCGGTACAAGATATTAGTGGCTGTAGAGACCACCAGAAGGTCAAGTATTCTGCCGGTTCACTAATCAATAAGGCACTGACATGGTGGAACTCCCAGGTCCAGACTAGATGTCGAGAAGCCGCAGTTGGCATGACCTAGGAAGATTTTAAGGCATTGATGAAAGAAGAGTACTGCCCAAGCAATGAGATGCAGAAGCTAGAAACTGAATTTTGGAGTCGTGCTATGGTTGGAACTGGGCATGCAGCGTACATTGATTGATTTCATAAGCTTGCTAGGCTAGTCCCTCACTTGGTTACCCCTGAGACCAAAAGGATAGAAAGGTACATCTATGGCCTTGCTCTATAAATCCGTAGGATGGTGAGGAATCCGGGGGTGGGAGGGAATGGATGGCAGGCAACTGAGTCGACCTACAAACTAGATGCTAATGCCTAGAAAGCAAGGGGGTGGTGTAGGGAACGTGGGTGGGGGGGGGTGACGGGTGTGGAGGGGAGGTGCAGAGGGTGAAGGGTGAGATGGGGGGGGGGGTGGTGGGGTGGGATCTTAAAGCGGGAGTGGTGGGGGGGGAGGGCGTGAAGGGAGGGGAATGTCCGGGGGGGGGGGGGGGGGTAGAGGGGGGCATGGCAGGAGGGGAGGGGGTGAGGGGCGTATGTTGTGGTGAATGGGGGGGGGAAGGTGGGCTAGGTGCAGGAGGGGTGGGGAGGTGGGGAGGAGGGCGCGTTGGGAGTTCGAGGTGAGGTGGCGTCGTGTGGGAGAGGGTATGGATCTCTCTAGATTATGTTATAGGCCCGCGAGGCGAGCAGCTAAGCGGCCTTGTAATGGCAGACTACACGTGCACGAGACTTAAATGTGTTGGGGGCGCACGCTCAATAGGGATCTATAAGCGGATCCTAGCATCGTGGTGTTGTCGCGGAGCCCTGGGTCGACGGGCCCGATAGAGAAGCATCCTGGATGATTTCTGTAGTCCGGAGCAGTGTTATGCATAGGTCTGGGTTTGACCGTTGGGTGGTCGTATAGGGTACACGAGGGTTGACACACAAATTGTCAGTGGCGCGTGGGTCTGATAGGACGATCGGAGCGGATGGCGCCCCGGGACACACGCTGCCAGATCGTATCTTCTCTGACATAGTGCAACGGTTTCTCTTGGTATAGGTAGCTGCTTATTTATGGCATTGTATGATGATCACATATCTTCTCTCACAGACAGCCATGCCCTAGGTTGAACCGAGCACCAAGACAAGGAGGAAATCGTCCAAATCAAGCTTTGGCTATTGAGTGAGGTCAGGGTTATGGGAATAATGGCAATCCGCTACGTGGAAGAGCTTTTGTGATGGGAGCAGAAGAAGATCGCCAAGACCCGAACATTGTGACGGATACGTTCTCTTTAAACAACTACTATGCTACGATGCTATTTGATTCTGGTGCCGATTATAACTTTGTTTCCACTACCTTCATGCCTCTGTTAGACATAAAGCCCAGTAGTCTATACTAAATCAAAACATTTTAATTGTAAATATATTTCTTTTGATAATTTTTAAGATTTCCTAAACTTAATTTAACCTAACTTAAAATTTAAACCATCGTTTTTTGTATTACTACGAACTAAGCACGTTTACACAACCCGAGGCCAGAACAAAAATCAGGTAGGATACCCTCCTCAGGATCCAAGTCCTTGACCGACCACTCTGGTAGACAAGATGGCACAATTTGTTATGTCCATGTTGTACACTATTTTTTGCACCATTCCGCATTTCAAAAACACACACAACCAACATCAAAAACATACACCAAGAAAAACTCTCTCTTTCTCTCTTCTTCCTTGGTTCAAAAAAGCCCCCACACATACAAAAACCAATACACATTTTTTATTCAATCTTGTGTTTCAAGAATCTGGAAGCTTAGATACATCCGGGTTTGTTCTAGTGATACAGTTTGAGAATATACAACAACGTTTGAGGTTGTTTCAGGTTAAGCTTTCAATCTCCTAAAACCCTCTTCTTGTAATTATTATTTCTTGATAATCTTTATACTTTTGTAAAGCTTATGATGCTTAAACACTAGTTATACACTTCTTTTTGTGAAAACGAAATGTAAAAGTTATAGACATGAATAAAAGGGTGCGTTTGGCTTGAAATAAAAGAAAACGAAATATAGGGAAATAATCATTGTAATATTATGGTTATGTTGGGGAAATAAAACTTTTAGTCATCACAGTACTTATCAGCGTACACTTGCTTTACACAAATAAGCACACAAGATCTTATTTGGCTTACATTTTGGTCTCACACACAAAAAGGGCACAATAGCACACAAGAGTACTCAAGTCCAATTAAAACTTTCGATCCTATTTTTTATACACCTGTATTCAAGGATTATTCTTTAGACCACAATGAACATCTTGTAGTTTAAACCGCTTAATTTTAAACTCGTTTAACAACTTATTTGGGCTCTATATGACATTCGCCCAATAATGATAAATAAGTCGCGGCTTATTTAGACCCTTGTGGTCTCGGCTTATTTTTGTGGCTTATGTTCTAGCTTGTTTTGATACATAAAAGTGCTTATTCGCTATTTTCTACTTATACGGGTCTTATTTTGGGCATATTGTATTTTTCACAGGAGTGACGTTTCTGGGCTTATACTTTTCCAACGGCCACAACTAAGGCCCAACAGCATTCGACATATTTTTGACACATTCACTCCCATTCGGCTTATTTTTTTTACTTATAATAGTGCATTATTTTATCAAAAGATGGTCGGTTTTAGAGATTGACAAAGCAGATTTGTTAGTCATTTAGGCCGGATACCCAAAATGAGCTCATTAAGCTCCGTCAATTATGGCTTAACTTAGGCACACACGGCTTATTTTTGTTGACACTTTAACTACTTTTGGGTTCCATTTGACATTTGGTACATATTAACCATTATTTGATAACATTGAGACTTTTCGTTATTTTTCAAAACTACATAAATTTGATAGATTGGGTCCTATTATGGACTAAAAACTAAAGCTACGGATTTTGGACTAACATTGGGCCTATAATGGCCCACATTAAGTACAAAAACTAGTAAAACTTAAACGTTAAAACGATTTTCACAGATAGATTTATACTTTCTATAAGTTAGCGATAGTATATAAAATACACTGTTTTGGAAAAATGTTTTGATAAACGTAGCGTCAAACGTAGGTTTTTGGCATTTTGTCCGGAAATTGATTACATTACAAGGAAACATGACTGGAAACTAAAGGTATTAAGACCTTGGACAGCATTAAAAACAAATTGGTCATGCCGTAACCTTTTATCAATATAATATACTTAACGAAAATCTTTACACAACACCTAACAATACTTAACACATCCAACACAAAACACGAAAAACAAGAATATATTAAATTTAACTCATCAACTACAAGACGAAAAATCACTATTTATAAATATTACATAACTTAATACCACTCCTTACTAATATATTTGCAAGAACACATAAAAACGATGTAAATACTTATACATTTAAACACTTTACAATGAAATTTACGCTTAAGGCTTACACGGTGTTTCAATTGTTCAAACCTAGTTTAATTGACTTCAAAGATCTAATATAATTTACTTCTACTTATGTTTCACCTTGCCTAAAAATCTTTTCAAGTATTAATAAGTCATCTAATAAATTCAAATATAAGTATAACACTTTTTGATATAATTTCTTTGAGTCAAACTTGTCAACCACCACACAACCCATAATACTAAAAACAGTGATACAACACACTTTATCAACAACTCCATTTAAACACAGCATTGATTTAAACTAAACAGATAATACATATTTTCTGAGTCGCGACCTAACTTAGATACGTTCGTGATTGGTCCCCCCCTCAGTTTGGGGGGGGGGCACGTTGTTGAGTTTGCTCATCTTTTCATCCATCTACATTCATCCTATTATACAGATAGAGTATACCACATCCATAGCCCTACTTTTACAACTTTTTTCCTTGGGGCGAAATGATCCTCAAAATCCAATTTACAACACTGATATTACTTTTGTGCTTAAACTATTCATGACCTTTGAGAACAGATGCTCAGTTCCACTCCATGTGTAATGTGAACGGAATATTGTTGTTATATGTACATGCATGACTCTTCGAGCTAACTACTAAACAACTCCTTAGCCACACGTGAAGCTCCATCTCAACTCACAACCAACACAACAATGAGTATAAAAGATACTGATAGAGGCAGGAGAGAACAGAGAGAGATGGCGCTACACACAGTACGGCTCTGTCGTATGTAAGTAGTACAATCCTCCTAACAGCCTGCCCATATACAACAACATTCACCAACACCAGTCCAAGAGACACATCACATTGTCCAACAGCGATCAAAATAGTTTCTCACAAAGTAAAACAGTTTTAAGAAAAGATTTTAGTATCATGTATCCCAAGGAAAATAATACAACAGTAGGTGCCTATATAACTCACCTTGAATACGATTAGAATATTAGCTGCCAAAAGATGATCAAAACAACAACGTAGCAACGACGCACCAGTCACGAAACAACAAAATAATGTCCGACTCCAGCAAATATGTATAATCATTGTTTATTTAAATCATGCATATGACAATTTCTTTAAAAGTGTGTTGTATCCTAGTTTATAGTACTCTGGTTATGTGGGTGGTTAAAGACAAGATTTTGACTCAAAGACAATTCTATCAACTATCTACATATTAGAATTAATACTTATACTTACTTAAAGACATTTAGAGGCAAGTAAACCCAATAAAGTAAATATACTAGAACACTAAGCAATTAAACTATGTTTTTCGACACATTTGAACCACACCTGTCACAGCCTAACAGTCCTTGGCAATTTTCATGATAAAGTCCATGGCTATTCTCTCCTATTTCCACTCAGGGATCTCAGGTTGCTGCAGTGAGTCGGATGGCCTCTAATGTTCAGCCTTAACCTTCGAACAAGTCAAGCACTTGCTAACATATAAGGCTATATCCTTTTTCATCCCTGGCCACCGGTATATATCTATAAGGTCATAGTACATCTTATCCGCTCCTGGGTGTACAAAGTACCTTGACTTATGTGCTTCATCCATTATCAGGGTTCTTACGTCACCCGTCAAAGGAACCCATATTTGATCCATGTAATACAATGCTCCATTATGCCTACACTCTATTTATTCATCTAATCCTCGTAGCATTTCTGTTGGTGCATTGACGACCTCAGATGCTTCATTCTGAGCCGCTAGTATCTTACTTTTGATACTCGATTGAATGGTCATGTTCATAGTTTGAGCTCTCCTAGGCTTAATTCTCTCTTTCCTACTTAGTGCATCGGCTACTACGTTCGCCTGACCAGGATGGTAGCCAATTTCGCAGTCATAGTCGTTGAATTGCTCTATCTAACGACGTTGATGTATGTTCAGGTGTTTCTGGCTGAAGATATGCTGGAGACTTTTATGGTTGGTATATATGACGCTCTTTGTCCCGTATAAGTAGTGTCTCCTGATCTTGAGAGCGAATACAACTGCACCTAGTTCCAGATCATGGGTGGTGTAATTCTTTTCGTGGATCTTCAACTGTCTAGAGGCATAAGCAATCACTTTCCTCTTTGCATCAACACGTACCCCAAGCATTGGCATGAGGCATCACAGTATACCACGAAATCTTCTGGTCCATCAAGGAGTGCTAGAACAGGTGCATTACATAACTTATCCTTTAAGGTCTGAAATGCCATCTCTTATTCATCACCCAAAATATACTTCTTGTTCTTTTGAGTCAAGATGGTAAGTGATTTGACAATCTTAGAGAAGTTAGCGATGAATCGCCAATAATGACCTGCTAAACCTAAGAATGAGCGGACTTCTGTTAGCAATTTAGGGGCTTCCCAGTTCTTAATAGCTTCAATCTTGCTGGGGTCTACATGAATGCCATCACTTTTGACCACATGCCCAAGGAACTGCACCTCTTGCAACTAGAATTCGCACTTCAGAAACTTTGCGCACAGTTTCTCCTTCTTGAGTAGTTCTAAGATTAACCCTAGATTCATTTCATGTTCCTCTTTTGTCTTAGAGTAGATCAAATTTGTCTTAGAGTAGATTTACCATGCTAACAAATTTGTCTAGGTAGGGTCTGCATACTCGGTTCATCAAGTCCATGAATACCGCTAGTGAATTTGTCAGACCAAAGGGCATTACTGTGAACTCGAAGTGTCCATATCGAGTTCTAAATGCGGTCTTTGGATTGTCATCTTTGTACACTCTTAGTTGATGGTTCCGGACCAAAGGTCTATCTTGGAGAAGTATCGTGATCCTTATAGTTGATTGAATAGGTCATCGATTCTTGGAAAGGGATAACCATTCTTGATGGTCAGCTTGTTTAACTCTCTATAGTTGATATACATCCTAAAAGAACCGTCCTTTTTCTTGACGAACAATACTGGTGCTCCTCATGGCGATGAACTTGGTCGAATAAAACCCTTGTCTTGGAGTTCCTTGAGTTGGTTCGACAACTCCTGCATTTTAGTAGGTGCCAAGCGATAGGGAGATTTCGCGACTAACATTATTCTAAGGATTAAATCAATATGAAATTCAACTTCTCAGGAAGGAGGTAATCCTAATAGGTCATCAGAGAATACCTCAGACAAGTTTGAAACGATGGTGTTGTCTTCCATTTTCGGCTCTTCTGCTTTCGCACTCATAAGACGTTTCACCATCTCTTCTGGCCATTCTCCATAAACTCTAAGCATCTCGCCACGTGGTAGCGGGATTCAAACTACCCTCTCATAGCAGACAATTTCAGCCATATGTCTGGACAACCAGTCCATCCCTATAATTACATTGAAGCTTCTGTGTTCGAACGGTATTAGGCCAATGTCAAAGGTATGTCCTTTTATTTCCAACTTACAACTACATATAACCTTATGGATCTCTACTAGTTATTCGCTAGCTATTTCAATTTCATAACTAAAACCTAGACTACTGGGCTTTATGTCTAACAGAGGCATGAAGGTAGTGGAAACAAAGCTATAATTGGCACCAGAATCAAATAGCATCGTAGCATAGTGGTTGTTTAAAGAGAACGTACCCGTTACAATGTTTGGGTCTTGGCGATCTTCTTTTGCTCCCATCACGAATGCTTTTTCACGTAGCGGATTGCCATTATTCCTTTGACCCTGACCTCACTCAATAGCCAAAGCTTGATTTGGACGATTTTCACCTTGTCTTGGTGCTCGGTTCAACCTAGGACATGCTGCTTTGTAGTGATCAGTGCCACCACACTCATAACATGCCCCATGAGCTGCTATCAGGTTTCTGGCATTCAGTGGGTTCACAATCTAGGCCCCGCCCTGCAATCCTTGGTAAAGTTCCCTAAGCGGTTGCAGTTCATGCACGCACGACAAGGCGTCTTGGGGTGATGGTGGAAATTGTAGTTTGTACATTTGGGTGCCAAACCCGTGTGCTCTTTGCTAACAGGGTTGGTGATTATGGCAAACACCTTTCTAGTCCTAGCTCTCTTATTATCACTCTTAGCATTCCCTTCCTTACTTGATTCTCTGCTATCTCCTCTTCACTCACCACTCCTCTTCAAAGATCCATTCCTAACTGCCTCATCAGTTAACACCCTAGCTTTTAGAATAGCATTTTAGATTGTAGGTGGCTCAGTTGCTGCTACTATCCTACAGATTTATAGAGCAAGGCCATAGATGTACCTTTCTATCCTTTTGGTCTTAGGGGTAACCAAGTAAGGGACTAGCCTAGCAAGCTTATGAAATCAATCAGTGTACATTGTATGCCCAGTTCCAACCATAGCAGTTTCTAGCTTCTGCATCTCATTGCTTGGGCAGTACTCTTCTTTCATCAATGCCTTAAAATCTTCCTAAGTCATGCCAACTGCGGCTTCTCGACATCTAGTCTGGACTTGGGAGTTCCACCATGTCAGTGCCTTATTGATTAGTGAACTGGCAGAATACTTGACCTTCTGGTGGTCTCTACAGCCACTGATATCTTATACCGCTTCCATTTTCTTAACCTAGCGGGTGTAAGCTACCGCGCCACCCTTACTATAAAATTCCTTCGGCTTGCATGCCACAAAATCCTTGTATGAACACCCACTCTGACTGTTGTTCATGTTAACATTCCTATCCTCCTCATGGATGCTATCATCGGCGGCGTTATCGTTTCGGCTTCCGTTGATCCTTTAATTGCTGATGTGATCACCTACTTGAGCGACGATAGTAGGAAGTAAGTCTTGCAATTTGCCGAGCGATGAAAATGGAAAAGTTAGGGACTTTGTCGATGCCTCCATTTGCTCTGTTACCTCGGCCACCTCCTCGGCCACCTTGATCGCCAGTTCTTCCACCTCCTCTACCAGTCTGTCCACCTTCGTGGTGCAGCAGTCCATCAACCAGCATTGCGTGTTGTCATTGTTGGATCCATTATCCACATGAGGGAGGATACATGTGACATTAGGTAGGAGGGGAATTTCGCATATAGACGGCCCTATTATACTATTGTTTGAATCACGGCCTAAATTGTCAACACCGATTTGAGTGAGCAGGATCACCAAGTATGCATGGGTCGTGATGCATCTATAATTACATCAGCCATCGTATTTATATATGCATCCTTTCACAATTATACTCAGCACCAGACTCACACAGTCCAGTGATTGACTTATCTAAGATGATAGACGATAATTACGCGCATAAACAAGTCTAAGCGGGGACCGCACACGTAGTTCCTATTATGCAAGCTATATGAAGGTTCCTAGGTTATAGTCTAGGCCAAACCACCTAGTTCTCTGTAACCATTGGCTCTGATACAAATTTGTCACACCCCGTCTAAGGCGGAAACATGAGGCGTGACGGAGGGATTGATCATCATAACACATGGTGTCAATATAGAGAAAACTAAAATGCATACCAATAAAAAGTGCCATGACGGCCTCTGAACACAAGTGGGTACTTTTGCCGTGACTAGTCGAATCATAACACATAGTTAAATGAATTACAAAGTAACTCCCAAACTCGGAGTAATACATGTCTAAAGAGATCAAATTTCATAACCATAAATGAAACTACTAAATGCAATCTTTCAAAGAAAAGACCCATAAGGGGATACCCTTAGGTCTGCTAAAGGCCTCCTAATTTAACTTCACTGAGCATTTGCTTGCTTCACCCTAAAAATGTACTCGAGGAAGGTCAATGATGACAATCAAAATAACGTTTATTTTTTTTAGCATCATTTATCCATGTTATTAACCATTTTGTATAGTATTACAAAGAATTGTTACTTAATCGTTTATATTTTGACGAATTGCAGTAGTAAGTATGGAGTTACTATGGGTTGAATCATTTGCAAATTGGCCCATTATGGAGCTTAAATGAAGTTTTTTTTGATGATTATATTCTGAAGACTTAATACGCCGTATCATTAAGGAAGATACGTCGTATCCGTGCCTGTACTCCACCAAAGACCCACAAAGGACAAGAGAATCTACGCCATATCTAGTTATGTGTACAATACCTCGTAATTCAAGAATATAAGTATAGTGAATAATTATAGAAGATATAAAACGTGGTCCCTACTATAAGAAACTCCAATATGCCATATCCAATCCCTTAGATACGCCGTATCGAACCGACTTCCAGACCCGATAAATACAAAACTCAAAAACGAGTTTTAAGTGTGCTAAATCATATTCTCAATACCTAAACCATAAAAGTCGATTTTCAAAGGAGAAAAAGAGCAAAAGCGGACGTAGCAAAAACACACTATTTAATTCCATAGGAGACACGTTTTTAAATTGCTCTTACTTTAGTTTAATCAATTTAGTTTTTGGTATCTTTCGTTAACTCGGTTAGTTTACCTTGGCTAATTATTGCGTTGTTTTTATTATGTCGCTAAGGTATTAGCCCGTTATTTCGTAGATCTAAATTTTGGTATTTATTTATCTTGATTTCTTGATGTATCATTGAATGCTTGTTTATGTTTATCAATTTATACTTGTTTACCCGCTTTGTTTATTATGCGACCTATCATTCACAGGATCTAGTGATACGGACCAAGTTATCTAGAGTTTGGGATAGACTCTTACATATAGTGATTTATCATACTAGAACTATAGGATCACAAATATTGTCCTTCTAAATCTGTGTCTAGGATACGCTTTAGGCTTAACTAGTTAATTTGATATTGCCAATGGTTTATTAATCGTGTTGACGAGAAGGTGAACATAGATAATTCAACAAATAATGTTCTGATTCCATTGGATAGTTGGACAAGTGGACTACTAGTGTATAAATCACCATTAAGCGGTAAGTGGGTAAAGTGTCAATGAGCTAGGGTTTAACAAGATCACCATTGCTTTAATCCCTAAGATAGATTATAATCAGCGAATAAGGATGCGTTATGCTTATGCTTTAATTGTGATAGAATTAATGTGTCTAGGTCTTAGGATGATGTAAGCCATAAGGTTTATGTTGATTTACCTCCTCGCACGAGAGAAGAAATCATTGCATCTCAATATATAAACCAACTGTTCATAATCTGATTACTATGGTTAATACAGTTTTCTTATATTTGGCCTGACCGCTCTTTTATCTTTTGTTAATTTGCTTACGTGGGTTAAAGTGCCTTGAATTGATTGTAGTCACCAACCAAACCGTGCTAGTCCCTCAGGCTGAAAACCCCCTTTTTACCTGTTAGAATTAGGATTAGGACTGATATAGGTTTAGAATAGAATATAATTAACATAGATTAGATAACCAAGATATTAATTAAATTGATAGATTTAACCTCGCTTCAAGTGTTCGACATCTTACTTACCATGAAACTACTACCGATCGGGTACACTTCCCGTTAAAGTGTTGGTTTTGGTTAAGTTAGCAAAATATAAATTTAAAACTTGAATCATAAAAATATACACCATACAACGACACATTAAGTTTTTGGCGCCGCTGCCGGGGAGTGAAAATTAATCTTGATTTTTATTTGATATTTTGGTTTTTAACATTAGATTTAGATCTACCCTTAGTGTAGTGTAATTTAGATTAGTGTATATTCTTGTTTATATGTTATTTTTGTATATTTGTCTTTAATTGCTTGTTTGTTTTATTTGTGTGTTTAATTAATTGTTTGTACTTAATTTTTTGTTTTGGTCGTATAACCTGATCGGTATCCATACCATTAGAAACGTCGTATCCATCTTTTCTATGTAAATCTAATAGTATTTCAATAGAATTAATACGGCGTCTTCATTCTATGGATACGACGTATCGATCATCTGATATTGGTGTTTTCATTCTTGAACTTAAAGCCCAAATTTTTTTAATACCTTTCTACCCGCTGGTTTTCTCACGATAATTTTTTTGGTTATTTTTCAGTATGAATGACAAAGGTATCGAAGATGAGTTCGAAGAAAATTAAAGGATGTTAAGGTCGAAGATGTTTCGCTCACTTGCGATACATCACTTGAAGTTTTCAACAATGAAGTCAATCAATTAAGCAAAATGGATGATGATTTATTCACATATGAAGTTAAAGTTGCTAACATCCCATGTGACTCGAAAATGGATGATGATTCGGAGCATTGTAGCTGTTGAGACATTTGGATATGATCCGTGTGTTGCTGCATTTACTGCTTTGGTTGGAGATCTAAGTTTTTCTACTACAAGACAATGGATTCATTATACTATGAAAAGCATTATGGATTACTGATCAGAGGAGATGATGTAAGTTGAGTCATAGATGGTTGAATCTTCTGTGATTTGGATAGAAGTTGTAAAGTCTTTTGGATCGACACTAATTTAATTAATTTTTGAAACACCTATGTTGCAAGGCCTTTAAAGAATTTAACTATCTTTTGCAAATCGATCCAGGGTTACTTAATAAGGACTTTGAGGGATTAAAGACCTATGAAGATTGCAAGGATGATTGGATCTATGAATGGAACAAGGACGTAACATGGGTCGATGAGATAGCCATTAACTATCGCTGAGTTTGGACCAAACACCACACCATTTAAACGATACTTGCAAGCTCTTTTTCAACTATATATATAGAATGTTCAGTATGGCCAACATGTAGTTGGTTGGTCGAGGGACACTTGTAATGGAGGAAACTTACCGGGAATTACATTATGGATCAATCAACACTCCTAATTATAAGGATTACGGGTGGTACGAGGCTTTTGGGAAGTTAGTGATACTTAATGATGAGGCTTAAGTAAACAAAGCTATAATGGATAGGATTTTATCACAGAAGAGAATGATGAGTCACGTTATGAACAAATAAGATGATGGAACATATATACAAACTATGATGATGCTTATGAGATCAATCATGATGATAATGAGAGAGAAGAATTATGTGAAGTTCATGAGGTGCCGATGTGCAATATAAGGTGATATATGATGATCAAATATTCGTTCAATAAAGATGAAAAGTATGTTGCTGTAAAAGAAGACGAATATGACAATCATACAATCACAAGGGAAGAGGCATGTCGAGCTTACCAAGAAATCTTTTGAATAATAGACGAGGGATGGATGGTGACTAGAGCCGGTAAGAAGAAGCTTTTAAGAAAAGTCCTTACTTAAAGTCTTCGCTGTAAGCAAAAGATGCTTCATGTGAGACAACCTGGAATGGGGATTTAATTTTTATGGTGTATGTTTACAAGATACCAATACGGCGGATCGTCCTTTACCTACGGCGTTTTGATTTTATCTGGAAGTTTTCAGTATTAATTTTTATTGCACTTTAAAAATATTATTGTAAGTTTACGGTCAATTTGGCCGTATTCATTAACCTGATACGGCGTATCCACCAGACTAATTTGTATTTAGTTTGTTTAGTTTAGTTTAAAATTAACCGTAGATGCCAAGAGGAATGCATGTTTTTACTATGTTTTATACAGGACCTCGTGAAAGAAATATCGACGAATATTAGTGGGAGAATTTAACTATTCTCGGTGCTCTGACGTGTTGGAGTTCTTGAAACCTCAAGATGGTTGGTCAACATACTATCTGTGCTCATAAAACGTTAATTGGTAGAATTACCGAGCATATATGCATGGGATGTTTCTCATTCTAAATCTTTTTAATTCTGGATATTTAATGTTTTATGATTAAACGTAGGGACGTTGTGATAATTTCAAGTGGGGGGGGTAGGAATTAGAATGTTTACTTGTCCTATTTTTTATATTAAAATGATTAAAATGCTTAAATTATGCTCAAATTTATTTTTTTTTCAAGCATAATTTTGTGAAAATTACTTGATACATAACCGCACACAATAACCCTTGTTGGATATTGTGAGAATTTAGCCTATCTGTTTCTAAATGTTTACCAAAATTCCATAAAATATGAGTGTGCCGGTGATGTTTGTATACTTTAGAACATTGGCTTGGTTTATACTATTCTAGACCCAATAATGAGTATTATGGATTTTTAATTGGGAAACTTGTTTACATTTTGTAATTTTTAGGATTACACCCAAAAATCCTATCCATTTGTTTATTAACTAACTACACGGTCTAGTGACCTCCTAGTTTTATCCCTTTTCCACTCTCGTCTTTTTAGGGTGAAGATCTCTAGAATCAACATTGGTATAGCAATCCTTTAGGAATTACACCATTATTTGTTTTGTTACACCCTTACACCTAACTTCCTGTTAGTATTAAGTTTAATTCTACAGTCTGCTAGTTGCTTTAAAAGTGTAATGTTTTCATTTATCGAGTATTGTGTCATTTTCTATCTTTGGTAGCGGTTAGGATTCAGAACAATTTGCACATTGCATTGGGGAATGAATATTTTAGTCAAACTCATGTGAATTTACCAACATCAAAATTTATTGGTGAGTCCGAAGATACGTATAGGAACTATTGAAGGAATTATCCATAATCTATTAGATTGTATAAAGATGGTGAAAACTAATCGAGTTTGGTTGTATAGTTTGATGTTGAAAAAAAATTGTGAAAAGATTGAGAAAAATTGCAACAAAAAAGAGGACGAGAAAGAATGTTTGAAGATAATCATTTTGCAAAATGCATAAGTACCAAAGGTGATTACATTAAAGGATCGATTTATTCGTTGATACAAATCGGTTCGCATGTAGAGTATTGTACAAAGTATTAGTATCACCATTATAGTTTTGGTTGTTGGGAAGTTGACCGTACTGTGAACGCCCAACTTAGGGTTGTTATTTTTTATCAATGATCTTTCATGATTATGAAATATGGCAGATGGATGTCAAGACCGCTTTCCTTAACGGAAAACTGACAGAGGATGTGTTTATGGCACAACCAGAAGGTTTTGAAAATCCAAAGTGTCCTAAAAGAGTGTGCAAGCTTTAAAAGGCCATTTATGGACTTAAACAGGCTACTCGTAGCTAGAATCTCTGCTTCCATGAGAAAGTCACACAGTTTGGATTTTTTAGAAGCAAAGATGAGTCTTGTATATTTGTCAAAGTCAGTGGGAGTGTTGTAGTCTTCCTGGTATTATATGTGGATGATATACTACTCATAGGAAATGATATCCTAACGTCACAAAGTGTAAAAGACTGTTGAGGAAATATTTCGCTATGAAAGATTTAGGAGATGCATCATATATTCTTGGTATAAAAATTTATAGAGATGGGTCAAAATGTCTTATAGGACTTAGTCAGGACACATACTTAGATAAATTTTAAAAAGATTTAAAATGGAGAATTCTAAGAAAGGGAATCTACCCTTACATCATGGCATAAAGATTAGTAAAGATCTATGTCTGAAAACTAATGAAGAGCTGGGCAGAATGAGTCGAGTCCCATATGCTTCAGCTGTAGGATCGATCATGTATGCCATGACGTGTGCAAGGCCTGATGTCTTCTTTACTTTGAGCATGGTGAGTCGACATTAGCAGAATCCTGATGAAGGTCATTGGACAACTATAAAGAATTGTTATTAACCCATTTTGTATAATTATTGCAAGAATTATTACTTAATCATTTGTATTTGAGAATTGCAGTAGTATTTATGGAGTACTTGGTGAATATTAGCAAAAGGCAGCGCATTTTGGTAGCTTTACGAAGATATTTGAAGGATTTCAATTCTAAAGACCAATACGCCGTATCCATCAAGGAAGATACGGTGTATCCGTGCCTGCACTCACTAAAGACCACAGAAGAATAAAGCTCAATACGTCGTATCTAGAGAGACTCAATACGCCGTATTCAAGATATAGTATGTGAATATTCTAGAAGATATCAAACGTGGTCCCTACTCCAAGAAATCCCCAATACGCCGTATCCAATCCTTGGATACGCCGTATCAAATCCTTGGATACGCCGTATCGAACCGACTTCCAGACCTTATAAATAGAAAACTCAAAAATGAGTTTTAAGTGTGCTAAATCATATTCTCGATACCTAAACCATAAAAGTCGATTTTCAGAGGAGAAAAAGAGCAGAAGAGGTCGAGCAACGCTATCAATTCCATAGGAGACAACGTGTAATTCCATATACTTTAGTAATCGTTCAGTTTTTGGTATCATTCGTTAACTCGGTTAGTTTACCTTGGCTAAATAATTGCTTTTGTATTTATTATGACGTTTGAAGGCTAATACCTTCGGGTATTAGCCATTATTATGAAGATCTGAATGTTTGGTATTTGTTTATCTTGATTTCTTGATTTATCGTTGAATGCTTGTTTATGTTTATCAATTTATACTTGTTTACGCGCTTTTGTATGCGACCTATCATTCAACTGGATCTAGTGATACGGATCAAGTAATCTAGAGTTTGGGATAGCTCTCCATATAGTGATTTATACATCTAGAACCATAGGATCACAAATTTTGTCCTGCTAAATCTGTGTATAGAATACGCTTCGGGCTTAACTAGTTAATTGGATATTGCCAATGGTTTATTGATCGTGTTGACTAGAAGGTGAACCTAGATAATTCAACAAATAACATTCTAATTCCATTGGATAGTTGGACAAGTGGACTACTAGTGTATAAATCGCCATTAAGCGGTAAGTGGGTAAAGTCTCTATGAGCTAGGGTTTAACAAGATCACCATGGCTTTAATCCATAAGATAGATTATAATCAGCGAATAAGGATGCTTTATGTGAATGCTTTAATTATCACAAAATTAATGTGTCTAGGTCTTAGGAATACTATTAGTGCTGTTAGGATGTACAGTCTGCTTTTCTTGTTGAAGTAGCCTTTCAAACTCACTTCTTGTGGCTTGATCATCCTCCCTATCTTTATCTAAAGCTCCACTTACATCTACTTATGTAGGCTTCATTCCATAATCTTCTTCACTATCCTTAGGACCTTGAGAGATTAATGGATCAGTTGTGCATAAAGGTACCAGGATGTACTCTTGTTCAGGTTCTATCTTCTTTTCAGCTTAACCTGCAACAATATTATCTTTAGTTCCTGCAATACCATTAGTTTGATTTCCTGTAACAACTGGCACATAGTTCATAGATATTGTCAAAGAATCAACATCAAAAAGCCAGTCTGGTCCATTTCCTGTCACATTAGGTGCATTTTCAAGAAATCTAATGTTTAAGGTCTCTTCAACTATCCTGGTCCTCTTGTTAAATACTCTCATAGCCTTGCTAACCACAGAGTACCCAACAAAAAATCCCTCATCAGCTTTTCCATCAAACTTGCCTAGATGATCCCTGGTATTTAAGATGGTAACAGGACACCCAAAAGGTTTCATGAAGTCTATCAATGGGGTTCTTCCACGAATAAGTTCATAAGGTGTCTTGTTATGAGGCTTAATGACTAAGACCCTATTTAGCACATAGCAAGCAGTATTAACTGCTTCAGCCCAAAAGGTGGTTGGCAACTTAGAGTCAACTAACATAGTTCTTGCAGCCTCTATCAGTGTTCTATTCCTCCTCTCAGCAACACCATTCTGCTGAGGAGTCCTAGCAACACTGAATTCCCTCTTAATACCCTTCATTTCACAGAACTGATTCATTACACTATTTTTGAACTCAGTTCCATTGTCACTTCTGATAACTTTTACTTTGTAGTCTAGTTGATTTTCTATTTCAGTTATGAAGGTCTTTAATATCCCACTAGTTTCATCCTTAGTGGCCAAAAAGAATACCCAAGAAAATCTACTAAAGTCATCAGTGACAACTAGGCAATAAGACTTTTTCATTAAACTCTTAACATTTGTAGGACCAAATAGGTCCATATGAAGCATATGTAAGGGTTTGCTGATTGAGTTCACAAGTTTGGCCTTACAGGAGGCTTTGTGTTGCTTTCCTTTCTGACAAGCAACACAAGAATGGTCATTTTCAAAAATCTTTGAAGGCAAACCTCTAACAAGGTTTCCCCTCACAAGTTTGTTCATGTTTTTAAAGTTTATGTGACCAAGCCTCCTATGCCATAAATTGGATTCATCAATTGTGGCCTTAGCAAAGAGGCAAGTTAAACCTTTAGTGGGAACAACACTCTTTAGGTCAACACTGTAAATGTTATCCTTTCTTGGAACTCTCAGCAAGACTTAACTTTCATCAAGTAGCTTAAAGTTAGAAGATAAGACAAGACATTCAGTGTCAGTAAAAAGAACATTATTCTTTTTGTCACATATTTGTGACACACTAAACAAGTTATACTTAAGCTCCTTACAAAAGTACACATTATCAAAATCCAATGTTCCTGTTTTGATTTTACCTTTTCTAGAAATTCTACCTTTACCATCTCCAAAGGAAACAAAACCACCATCATAATCTTCATATTCAGTAAGATAGCATTTGTTTCCAGTCATGTGCCTAGAGCAACCACTGTCAATAACTCCTTTTTCCTTGTACTCCTTCTGCTGTGGGTTGCCCTACACATAAAATAAGAGAATTAGACTCTTTTGGGGATCCAAGCCATTATAGACTTGGATCTGCCTCGTGCATCAATGTAAGAATATTTCTTGAAAGTATTTGATACACTACTATTTTTGGCTTTCCAAACCTAGCATGCTGAGGCCTTAACAACATTAACCCCTTTTCCCTTATTTTCACTTACTACTGCTCTATCCCTAGCAGTAGTATCTTTTACCCTAATAGTATTAACCTTTTTATTGAAAATACTATTTTTGTTTGTTGAATACTTGTTAAATGGCCTTGTGTCTTATGAATATCCCTTTTTGTAAGCATTTGATATTGGTCTAGGATGACTCATAGTTGTTTTTGAGCCAGCAGTATTAACTGGTCTGATAATAGTATTAACACATGCACCAACAGTATTAATTTTGCCAGACCTGGTTAATACTGTTTGTCGAACAAATCTTCTATTAGGGTGAGGGTGAGTCATTTTATTAGCAAAGTTCTTGTGATTCACCCTACTTGAGTTGTTCCACACTGGTCTTATAACCTTTTTATCGCACATAATGAAGATGCTCAAAACTACCACAAACAAAACAAGCGTTATTAATCATTTTAAAGTCACTTCCTAGTCTTTGGGTCATAAGATTGTTCTAGTTTCTTTGGTTCCCTCTAAGACATTGTTTGTTGTGTTTAGGTGTTTCTACCTTCTCTACTGTTTCCCTAGTAGACTTAACAAATTTTATCTTTTCAGTGCTAGGTCTAACAGTTTTATCCTTAACATTAGGTATAAATTCTACCTCACTATCATCATCAGAATTCTAATCCTTAATGACTAGAGGTCTAAAGCTGTTCTTCCTAACAATTTTAGGTTCTACTGCATCACCATTATTTTTTACATCAGCAGACTCATGATTTGACTCAACTTTCTTACCATTACTAGGTGTAACAATAGTAATAACATCCATATTCTTACTTTCAACTATTTCATCCATAAATGTTAGATCATGTTTGAAGGGAATGAAGTTCCTTGTAAAAGGTGGGGGAACTGCATGATATCCCTTATCATATTTGGACTTATTATTCTCCTAATTTTCTAACATCTTAGATGAATTCACAAAGCTTTCTACTGCAGGAGAAGCTGCATTATATCCTAGTCCAGTTTTAAACTTGACACTCACTTGACTTTCTAGCAAATTGTTCAAAGATTTGGATGAATTTTGAAACTTCTCTAATGTTAGTTTTAACTCATCTCTCTTTTTTTTTGCTTTTTCCAATTTCTTTTTGTTTTCAACTAAATCATTATCTCTTAGTTTAACTTCTAGATTTAAAACATTAATGCTCTCTTCAAACACAGCCTCATTTTTCTTATAGTGAGCTAGTTTAGCTTCTACTAATTCTAAACCTGCTTTATAAGATACTAAAATAAATTGAGACTTTTTGTAATCTAAAGACAAACTATCATATTGTTCTTTAAGAGTAGCATAAGCTTTTACACATGATTTAGAACAAGAATCTACCTCAAAATCTAAATTGGAAGAACTTCCTGAAGATGTATGTGCCATTAATGCATAGTTTGTAGAATGCTCTTCTTTATCTTGGTAGCTCCAATCATACCCTCCAATTCCATCTTAAGAAACCAAGGCATTTTCAGTGGGAGTTTCTACTGTCACGGTTCTTTTATTATTCTCTCTTCCTCTATTTTCCTGATTTCGAGGAGCTCTATATTCTCTTGCAAAGTGACCATTTTTATGACAATTGTAGCACTCCACTTTAGTCCTATTAAATCTAACTCTTTGACCATTTACATCCAACCTCCTGCCTGTCCTCTGGATGAATCTCCTAGCTCTAATTGTCAGCATGGCCATTTCCCATTGTAAATCCATTTCTTCTAGGTCATTAGGATCAATTTGTTCTAGATCCTCTCGTGCAAGTTGAGGAGAATTTGGCTGACTAGCTAGGAAAGCACAGATCACAGCATCACTAAGGTTATCTCCAAATGTAGGATTACTTTGAGTATAAGCAGCACTAACTCTATAAGCAGTGTTATCTGCTTCATTTGTGCTGCTATTGCTGTTAGTGTTGTTGGAGGACACAAAAGCTACATTTTGTGGATTTTAACTTGTACTTGATGATCTTGCAAGTTCAGGTTCATATATCTTCAAGTTGTTGTACAAGTCATCCAAACTGATGGTTTCTATTTCCTCTTTGTTCCTCCAGATCAAAGCATGAGTCTTCTATTCAGATGGAAGACTTCTCAACCATTTTTTGTTCATGTCCTCTTGTGTAATAACTTGGTAATAACTTCCGCCTTGGAATCTCCAACTGAGTGATAAGTTTTTAACAACTATCAAAAGATTGATCCATTGTCTCTGAACCTAATCCTGCAAAGTTCTCATATTGTGGCCTTGGTAAGTTCTCATGAACTGTTCTTGATTCCTTGTTAGTCGCGTCCATACGGCTCGAACTCGGAAATGGTGCTTAGCGCCGATGGACGGCAGTTGATATGGCCGGATGATAGGGTGATCTGTGTATGCACTCTTTTTGTCTAAGGAGAAGGAGAGAAGGTGTATTATCTCTACAGTATCAGACCATCTTCTGGGATAGAGATATATGAGTAATGCGTAGAGCGCATTCACATCAGTAGTATATTCCTACTACTTTCATCTATCATTCCAATCACTGTGACCTGTGTATCTGTCATCTTCTGACAGATCAGAAGGAAACTAGGACTCAACTAAGATTCGATGAAAGCACACGAAGTAAGTCTTCTGCGCAATCAACACGTCTCATTCACACTAGAGGCACTCACCAGATATACTTAGGATTCACAACTGTCACAGTCCTCGACGTTAGTAATATTACTATAGTCATGAGAAAGTATTGTTCTATACTCATTAACCAGAGATCATAATCCCCTAGGTTGAGGATAAGAAGTTTTGCAGTTAGAGTTGTAGAAGTAGTTCCTGCCTCCATCTTATCACTGAGAATTAGATCTAGTATGTGTTGTTGGTTTCTTCTTATTCAAAGCTTCACAACAAGCTCTGATACCACTTGTTGATCAAAATAAATAGATCTTCAACTCCTTGGCTTGATGTAAGGTTTAATATCCTTGGATAAATCCAAAGGCACTAAGATTGAAACTTTAAGTGTATGATATAAACTATGCGGAATCTAGTTTATACCACTAAGAAGAATAATAGTAATGAATGTTTAACTATAACACCCCGTGTTTTAGAATCATGGATGCCGTCAATAAAGCAACTATGTATTTTTAGTATTGTACGCGTTTGCTTTAAATCGTAATCGTTAAGTTAAATCGCGTAAGCTAAAAATTATCGTTCAATGTAAACGGGCATCAAATAATTAAATGTTTACATCAAGCAAGTGTTAAGTAATTATTTTGAGGATAAATATTAACTTTGTTCATTTTATTTTTATTGGTTGCGTAAAGTGATTACGTTTCGCAATAAAATACGTTTAGGCATACCCGGAACCACCAAAACTTTTTTACGCTTCAACAAATACCCACATTTATACCCAATACCCAAAATTTACAAAATAACATCACATATATACATATAAAACCGGACATAGGTGGATGTATACAAAGAGATATCACAAAAAATTCACCACATGGTCTTATGTACATCTCTACACATTAAATGAAGCCATACTTCCCATACTTCCCATACTTTTGACCAATGGCTCCCTAAAAACCCTCATCTTGTCTTGTATAGTGTTATTGACTAGCTTTTATACATATAAGTCTTGCACTCCTAAAGAAAGATAACATACACTTCAACACTTAGCAAAAAAATCAAATTTTTCTCTCCTCTTTTGCCTTATAAACCCACGGCATCAACACCCCTTTATACACAATCCATAGTTTGATTTTACAAGACCATACACACATTCATACATCATTCCTATGATAACCTAAGGTGTTTGCAAGGGTTGGTTAAAGGTTTACAAGTATTGAAGCAAGTTTTGCAAGATTAGGGTTTTCTAAGAAAACTAGGGTTTTCAAGTGTGCAAGCTTGGGTTTAAAGTCTAAACAAGGGTTTAGCACATATTTCTCATCATCATCATTCATCATAAGGTTATCTAAAAGCCTTTATCTTTTCATTTCATGAGTTTTTATGCATATGTTAGTTCTTTATAGCAAGAATCACCATTTAGGACTTTTGAACATGTAAAAAGAGTTTTTACTTGTGATCATTGTTTTGTACACTTGTACATATGTTATGATGTTAATGATATCATGTTAAAATGGATATAAAAGTTATTGTAACCAATTGATTTAAGTTAAAAATGTATATGTACAAATTAGGGTTTCTAAAAGTTACTTAATAAGTTTCAAGTAAAAGTGTGGCAAAAGACTTGTTAATCTTTTTCATGGACTTTTATTCAAGTTATATGAAAGCTAAAATGATGTTATAATGAAATTATAACCCTTGTACACTTTTGATTAATGTATAAAAAGATTCATGTATAAACTAGTACATAAAGTATACTTATGAAAGTTACTAGATAAATAAGTGTGTACACAAATGGGTCTTGTGATTTCTTGGACATTTTTGGACAAATTATGGACCAATGGACATTATATTATGTATGACATATGATATAAAGACTTGTAAAGAAGTTGTGGTAATTTACTTGGTTGAAAAGTATATAAAACAAGTTATATAAATAAGTATACACATGGATTTTAAAAAGGGCTGTTTAGGATTCGAATCTAAGATAGTGGGTTTTACATTCAAAAAGATAATACACCTCACGAAGATTCCAAAAAGATAAGAAACTCGAAAAATGGATTAATAACGAAAAAGATACGCTAATTACGAGTTATACGTTAATTAAACGGGTTTATAAAATAACTTTTATAAAAAAATATACAAAACAGAAAGTTTGATGTTTTTAATAGATTAAACACATTTCTAGGATTCCAAAATGATAAGAATCATAATTTTTTGATTAAAAACGAAGAAGTTACGGATTACGCGAGTTTACGACATAAATACTTTTATAAAACTATTTTTATAAAAGTTACTATTCTTGACAGAAACTTTTATTTTTGTAAACCTCATAAATCAATAGAACTTTCAACTACGAGAACGTGCTAGAAAGAATCGTTAAAAACAGAGCTATAACGAAGAAAATACGACATTTACGGGTTTTATGATAACAAAAACTATATAAATACATTTAGTGTCTGGTGTGAACAGTAAAAGTTACTATTCCTTAGCAGGTCCAAATTATGAAAATATCAAATATTAATAACTCGTCTTAATACGAAAACGTGGACATAAGAAACGCAAGAAACGGACTTGAAACGCGAAAGTTACGCTAGTTTTACTAAAACTGGTAAAATAAAAACATAGTTTACCTATTAAACACAATTTTTACCAAAACACTTAGATGGTGATGTTGCGATTTAGAATTTGTATATGGTAGATGTAAATCATCATGCTTAATACTTATACACCTCCATGTAAGATAGGTTGCATCTGACGATTTACGTGACGCATTATCTGTGATATACTTGTTATTCGCTCACTCAAGGTGAGTTCATAGCCTCATGTTTTACATGATTTGTTTTACAAGTTTTTGGGGTGAGAAACATGCAATGTTTTATAATTGGACACAAGTGGTTAAGTTTTATGTTATGATTACGTGTTGCCTAAGTGGCGATAACCCTAGTTGAGCCCATTATCAAGAACTGTCAGTTACAGGATTGTGAGCGCGAATGTTATAAATAGATCTATTGGGATTGACATCCCCGTTCGGGTGATTAGCTATCACTGGGCAAACGAACGTATACCATGTCGAACATAGGATGTTGCGGGTTAGAACATCATCATGGGCAATGTAGGCCATTTATATGGTATTCATTTATGTCGAGCTTCAGTGTCATGAGCTTAGGGCAACGTAATTACATTTATATGATGTCTGCATCTGTTGCATTATCATACACTTGGGAAATCTTGTGGTCCTACAATATATGATTTGTCAAACCTATGAATTCACCAACATTATTGTTGGTGTTTTAAAGCAATGTTTTTTAGGGGATCAGTAAGCACGAGGTGCAAGGGATACATTGGTGGTTTTGATTTGGATATCATGCATTAAAGATTTTGTCGCATTACATTTTGTATAACTGTTATGGGCTAGAAATCTTTGTATTTTGAACAAGTGGACAAGTGAAGCTTCGGCTTATGTAACAAATACTTTGTTAATTCCAATGTATCAGTTTTAAATGACTTTTTGGTCGTTCTATATACATCTTGTGTTATTGATCTATGAAGTAACACGCCCCGGACCCTTATTCCGCTGCGACCCAATTTAGGGGTGTTACAGATTGGTATCAAGAGCCAAGGTTATAGAGAACCAGGTCAAATGTTTTTGCTGGACTATAACCATTTTCAAACATCGAATTCATACAAAGGGGTTTTACACGGGACATACATATGTGCATACATTCATGCATACACTACTTGTTGCATTAGTTTTGGTATGGACTAGATGCATTCATACTTGATAACATGTTATGATAAAAAATGTATATTACTATAAGAGTCTTATATTAAAACTAATATAAGCTATTTTGATTTTTAGATTCAGTCCATGGTCAATTCCAAGATGAATCGGGGGTTACATACACGGAGGTTTCCAGCCTATTTGAGGGTTTATCAGACATAGGATCACCGAGAGCCGATGATCACGAGTACCTTGAGCTGCCTGGGATGCCAGAGGACCCATACGTGGAGGCCGCTCTTCAGGCCCCACCCTCTCCAGATTACATGCATGGCCCTGAGGAGCCAGAGCAGGCACCACCTTCGCCAAATTATGTTCCTGGCCCAGAGCAAACTGATGATGAGATTGTTACTGAGGATCAGCCAGATGCTGAGGATGCCTCACCCACTGCTCAATCACCTGACTATGTCCCGAGTCTGATCCTGAGGCGGACCCGAAGGAGGAGACAAAAGAGGACTCCCAAGGAGGATCCTGTCGTTATCCAGTTCTAAAGAGAGGATGATCGAGCGATGATGAGGAGGTTCATCATATGAAGAATGAGGATGATGATATGGACATTGAGGTCGATGATGAGGAGGAGGAGGAGGAGCACCCAGCTCCTGCCGACTCTGTAGTTGTTGCTTTACCAGCTATTGATCAGGCCCCATTCGCGGAGGAGATAGAGCCGTTCGAGACTGATGAGTCTGCCACCACACCACCACCACACCTTGCATATCGTGTGACAGCTAGGATTTCTATTCCTGCTCCAGTACCTACACCAGTATGGTCTGATGCAGAGGTTTCCAGACTTCACGCTATATCTAATCCATCATCATCACCACTCCTCCTTATGGTCTTCCACCACTTCCACCATATACCTTCTCCACACAACTACTATCACCACCCTCACTTTTGTGGGGTTACTCCACACCACCTACCTAGCCCAATCGTCTCCTTAGCTATCAAGCTGCGATGATCCGGATGAGAGCTGAGGCCGCATCTACTTCCCATTCTCTACCATTACCACCACCCTTCATACTCTCCCCACTAGATCGAGAATGCACCATCATCATGGATAGCCACCCCCCCTTGCCCATAGCAGTATTTTCCTACTTCACACCACATTTGCTTCTACCCTCTACAAGTCGTAGGGAGGACAAACCCAGTTAACCTTACCAACCGTCGAAAGAGGTTAGGTATCGCTCTTGGTCCTAGTTACGAGGTAGGAGAGAGTTCATCTCCTGCTGCTAGACTGGGTAGAGGTCTCAGGGCAGACTATATGTTTGTAGCTACTATGGATAGGGAGATCAGGCGCGATCCGAAAAGAGAGATTGGATATGGGATCACTGACTTGTAGGATGAGATAGTTAAGACCCTACAGGGGGCACCAGTTAGTACTAACACGGAGTTGGGTTGACATATGACAACATTTGAGACTAGGGTTAGGCAAGACACGGATGAGATTTATACGAGGTTAGATGATGAGCAGAGTCAGAGACAGCTGTTGGCTGGTCAGCTCAATATGTTGTTTAGAGACAGACTAGCACATGCATATACACGTCATCAGATGGAGACAGAGGCTAGATTGTCCCGAGAGGCTTGGAGGTGATCGATGGATGCGAGTAATCTTACCCGCAGAGAGGTTATGTTACTGCGCACTACCGTACTGGGTCAGATGTCAGAGATTAGAGAGTTGCATGCTGCTGATCGCAGGAGACAGGCTGTGATTTTAGAGATGCTAAAGGCAGACCAAAGGAGATCTGCAGAGATGAGAGAGCTGAGGAAAGCTGGTCATACCCGACAGCAGCAGCTTATACAGACACTGACAGTGATGCAGTCATTACAGGGATATGTGACCACGCTACAGGGACAGGTGGTAGCACTACAGGGGCAGGTTACCGTACTGCAGGGACAGCAGGGACCCGCTGGAGGTCCTGCACAGCCAGAGCTGCCAGAGGAGGCTGGTAGCAGTTCATAGATTAGATCATGTTATGGCTAGTCATTTTGTATATGGCCTACTAAGTATTACGGGTTTAATCCCGACTAATAAGACTTTAGGTTGTTATGCTTATTTTGTAACTTAGTCGTTATGACCATTTTGTATCTGAACCATTCATTTATGTTTTTCAATTTATATATGGAATGGTTGTATTATGTCATGTCTGAGAATCGAATTGTTTATGAATGAATGTCGATTGGTTATATCAATGTTTGATTACAATTCAGTTGTAATTCACTGTGTTGATGTGATTTCTCACTATTATTTATCATGTATATTCCCATGTCATGGTATGAATTTAATGAAATCTAACGGGTATTGTATATGTCCTAGGAGTGAAGGAAAATGGCACCAAAATAAGACCACAAGGTCAATCAACCGGATCACAACAACCCAAGCCCAACAGCAACCACCACACATCGGTCACTAATGCCCATCCTTTCATCAATGATTGACCAAGGTGTCACTGCCGCTTGGCAGCACATTATGCAAACAGGAATGGCAATGACAACCATACTTCATGAACGGTGGCATAAACTGAACGCATTGTTCGATAATGCACTTACCAAGACTTTATGAAGTGCAAACCTCTATATTTCAAAGGCACTGAGGGAGTTGTTGAATTAATTCAATGGTTCAAAAGGATGGAGACTGTTTTCCGCATAAGCAATGCTTGTGGAAATCAATTAAGTTTTCCACACTTTTTTTTTTTGTACTCATCTAGCAGGGGCTACTAACATGGTGGAAATATCCCATGTTTTGACTGTCAGTCATGATGTTGCATATGCAATGACATTGCCCGATCTGAGAAAGAAAATGACAAAAAATTACTGTCCAAGGAACGAGATGAAAACTCGAGGCTGAATTGTGGAATTTGAAAGTGAAGGGTACTGATGTGATTGGGTACAACCAACGTTTCCAGGAACTAGCACTACTGTGTGTTAGGAGAGATTTCTTGAGGAGTCTGACAAATATTTAAAGTTATGTCGCGGAATTGCCCATGTTGTTATCTGAGATTGATGATTACAACACTACATATGACCTTATATGAAGATAAATGAAACATAAGGTCCTTATATGAATTTGTGGATTTGACTAAAAACATTAATGTTGATTGGAAGTTACAAAATCAACATTAATATGATATGTTGGACTTTGACTAAAACATTAATGATGATTGGAAGTTACAAAATCAACATTATGATATGTTTGACTAAGGTTTTCTTGTAAACCCTAGCCTCTTTAGTATATAAAGAGATGTAGGGTGAATAGTTTTTTTAATTTTATGATTATCCATCATAGTTTAGATCCTCCCCAATGAGAGTCTAATAGTTTAGTTTATGTAATAGTTAGTATTTAGTTATAGACTGTTTATAGTTCGTCTATATGTATTAGTATCCTCAAGGACATAGGATCCATGTTTACAGTTAGGTAACTACTAATAATATTAGCATTAACGTCGGATTAAAACCTTGTTTAATAACTTATTGTTTCTTTAATTTCCTGCTTGCGTATATATGTTATTTGTAAAAACATATCCAAGATGGGCTAAACGATTCTTACAATTGGTAATCAGGCCTGGTAGGCTCTCGATCTAGGGATTACAATGTTTTGAAGAAACCCAAAAACCCTAATTTTCCAAGAAACCGATTTGTGGTAAAAGTTTTATAGGGTTTTGGAGTTAAATTGCTATAACAATCTTTATGATCGTCCCTCTACTACCTTTTTGGTATGCAATACGATCTTCAAGTATTGTTATTATTCAAGGGTTTCTTGGTATAATTGGATTTATGATGAAGGTTTAGATCTCGATGGAAGACCAGTTATCATAACAGTTTATTCTTATTGATTTATGGCTCATTTTGGATTTATTGAAGAGGTGATTACGAAGAAAATTGAATATTGCTTATTTGATGTTTAGTTGAGTTTCACAGATGCGTGTTCTTATCATACCTTTTAGCAGGAGGTAACTTGTTTGTTTTGTATGGTGACGAAGACTTGCAAAATCTAGGAATGTGTGATTTTTCTTAAGGTGCTCAATGCTCACATTCGCTATCGACTTAAGAGTTACTTATTGTCTCAGTGTCTCTTTATAGAGAATGAGGATTTTGTCAAAGAGAATCACAGGTCTGCTTATATATTGAGAGAATGAGTTCAACGTCGTGGATAGTACAAGATATAAGACATAAGTTTGGGAGATTCTACTTCTTCATCAAATTCGTTATACTCTATTTTCTTCATCAGTGATCACTACATAGAGCCTACTGAGTTCGAGATTCAAGAGATGGTTAGCATACTTTCAGGGGAAGCTTATTGTTAACATGTTTAACCATCTACATGTACCACTTAAGGGGAAGTGTTCACAAGTTGCTTATCTACAGATGACCCCTATTGGATGATTACAAAAAGGGGAAGAAGATTCGTGATTTGCAGCTTATTATTTTATGTGGTGGCATGTTCAAGGAGATCTTAAGTCAAGGGGAAGCTTTAAAGATTGTTTCATTCATGGAGACTGTTTTGTAATATCAAATAGGGGAAGATTGTTGGGATTCTGAGATTTGTGATTACAAAACTACATAAGCATTAATATAAAGATAAATGAAACAAGAATACTTAATAAGATATGGTTGTGGACATTGACTAAAACATTAATTGTTGATTGGAAGTTCCAAAATCAACATAAATATGATATGTTGGACTATTTGACTATAACATTAAATGATGATTGGAAGTTACAAAATCAACATTATGATATGTTTGACTAAGGTTTTCTTGTAAACCCTAGCCTCTCTAGTATATAAAGAGAGGTAGGGTGAATAGTTTGATTATCCATCATAGTTAGATCTCTCCCAATGAGAGTCTAATAGTTAGTTTATGTAATAGTTAGTTATTTAATAGACGTGTTATAGTCGTCTATAAGTATTAGTACCTCAAGGATCAAGGATCCATGTTACAAGTTAGTTAAACGTACTAATAATATTGAGCATGAACGTTCGGTTAAAACCTTGTTTAATAACTTATTGTTCTTTAATTTCCGCTGCGTATATAAGTTATTTGTAAAACATATCCTAGATGGGCTAAACGATCTTATCAATTCTCTTGGACTAGCCACTCTTTGTTACAAGAACATGGTGAGTGAAGGCCATAGGATTTTTAGCAAACCCTTACAGCTATCAACGGATTTGAAAAGTCTTTCCCCAAACCGTTTGCTATGACATGCCACTTTTCAATTCAAGAATATGGAAAGTGATAACCATCCAGTTTTTGGTAACCTGGCAAGGTACCATCAACGGTATTTGAAAGGTCTTTTACCAAGCACCGTTTGCTCTTGGACTAGCCAGTTCTTATGCTTGTAAGGCATGGTGAACTGATGACCATTTGTTGTGTGGTGGTTAGCCAACACCCAAACCCTTCTCAAATAGACACAAACCACTCATAATAAGCCTCCCCTCAAACTGGTATTTAGCCTCCCCTCAAATGTAGCCTTTTTTTTTTAAACGAAACAATAATAACCCGAACAGCAGAAACCATAAACTCGTGACCAGCAGGAATCGAACACGTAGTCAGCAGGAATACTAACAAACAGCAGCAACAAAAAGATACCAGCAGGAATGAAGAATAAGTAGCAGAAACATTTTCCCAACCAGCAAGAATGAATCGAACAAGCAGCATAAACCTTGTTTTTTTTTTTTTTTTTTTTTAATATACAGGAAACACAAGACAAGAAAGGATTAGTGCTTTTGGAAGTCCCAAGCCAGAACCGACTTGAATCTTCCATAGACATCAACATAATCATATCTGGTTAAAACTTTTGATGCTCTAGACGATTTGGATACATGTTCTAAAACAGCTTGTTTTGGTTTCCAAACCCACTTAGCTAAGGCCTTAACCGGATTCACCTTTGTTTTTGTTTTAGAAGAATCATATCTTGTACCCTTAACATTCTTGTTAATACATCTGTTGTAATTAGATGTTTTTCTATGCAAGGGATTTTTGAACAAATTCTGGTTATTCACATTTTCATGACTTATTCCATACTGGTTTAAAACCAGTTCTTGTTTAATTCATCCTTTTTCTTATGTTTACAGGGTGTTGCAAGTGATCAAAACTACCACAAACAAGCAAGCTTTAATTTGAACCAAAATTATCTCCTAACTTTTGATTCATCATACCATTCCCATCCTCCTTTGATTACCTCTAGATCTTATTGTTTTTTCCAAAGTTTATCTGTTTTTCTTAACATTTTTATTTTTAGAACAAACAGATTGAGGAAAAACCAGGTGATTCAGCAACTTAACTTAACTTACACATGACATATTCACTTGTTTTAGTTCAATAATAGCAGGGTTAAGGCAAAGACTCTTCAGCAGGAATGGACTCACAAGACTTTTTACCATATGTCATTTTTGATTCATCAATGTCAGGTTGGTTTGAGGAAGGCATGAAAATCCCAGTGATGGGTGGGGGAACAACATTCATTCCTCCTTCTTTGACAAACCTAACATGTTCTTGATAATAAAGTGTTTTATCATTCGCTTCTTCTGGATCAAAAATACTTTGCATTTCAGGATAATAAATTTCATTTGGTCCCCTGTAATAAATCCTTGTATCCCAAACCTAGCTTTGATTTCACAGACATAGTATTATCTATCAATTTAGCTAAGTTTTTAGAAGATTCTTTCCATTTATTAAACCTGGACAAAGAATTATCTAATTTAGCTTGCAAATCTTGTTTTTCCATTTTTATCTCAGCATTGATTTTTTCAGAATATTTTAACTCATTAGACGTATTTTCCAAATCTCTTTGCAAAACCCTAATCTTTTCCTCATAGGCTAACTGATTATTTTGATACCATGCTCGTTGTGATTCTAATGTTTTAACAGCATTCTGATATGCTTGAACTTTAATATAACAATCATTATAAAGTCTATCAAGATTATTATACATATTATTAAGATCATTAATTTTAGAATCACAACCAAGAGGACAGTTTTGTACCTGTAAGTTCATGCACGCCATTTCTTCTTCACCACCACCAAATGTGTAGAAATGTGTTCTTCTCAATCAAAGCTTCTCAACGAGGCTCTGATACCACTTGTTGAGATGTAATTATTGAAAGATCTTTGAAGCAATGATCAATACAAAGACTATGCGGAAACTAGTCTTTATATCTTATAAGAACAAGTAAACAAAACAAGCCTCAATATATTAATACGATCACTCTAAAATAGTGATGGGGTTTTACAACCTTGAAGCTACAACAATGGTGGAAATGTGTGTAAACTACACGTGTGTATGTGAGTGAAGGAAAGGTTATCTAAACTAAGACCCCTACCCCTCTTTATATAATAGAGGGAGTAGGGTTTACAAGACAAGATAAGATCAATCTTATTTAACCAGTCTTCAATCATCATAAATACTATTTGACCAGTCTTAGTCTTCAATCATCATAAATACTATTTGACTTATTTAACCAGTCTTCAATCATCATTAAGTTCTTTATCTTTTACATGTCAGTCCTTCATGAATTCTAAAATTCCCAACAGTTACACATCTAGAAGTGATGAAGGTAGACTGAAACTACCGGAATTGATGACTATGTGTACAGAATTATCAAAATAGGTGCTTGACTTGGAGTAAGAGAAGGATGTTCAAGCTGTAGAGATCCTCAGATTAAAGAAAAGAGTTCAGAGATTAGAAAGACAAAGGAAGTCAACCACCTCACAACCAAGAAGGAGAAAATACTAGCAGGTTGCATTTTCAGATGATGATTTAAATGAAGAGGATGCATCCAAACAAGGGAGGAGCAATGACAAGACAAAGAAATGACAAGACAGAGCAATAACAAGACAGAGCCATGCAATTGCTGAAATGGAAATTGCATGAAAATTGTGGAATTCACACTCTGTTTATGGATGGTACACCTATGAAGATTAATATGCTAGTAGAGAAAAAGTACCCACTGATCAAGAATTATTGGAGAAGATGTTGAACTTGTAGTTAGAAGCTGAAGAAGAAAGTATTAAGGCATTCGAGCTTATCAAGTTCATCAAATCAATGCTTAAAGAGTAGTAAAATGTTTGGATACATCCTCCTAATGACCAAGATGCTTAAACAGAAGAAACTTGATGATTGACAAGTAAATATCAAGTTTAGGGGAGGATTGTTGGGAATTGGGTTCGGTCCATGGTTTTTCTTTCCTTTTGCCGCTTTTCGCTAAAGGGTTGAAGGGAGATAGTGACATCAAGCTGTTTCGCAAGGGCCAATCTTGATCCTCTTCCCAGTGGTTCCCAATAAGGGAACCCTAGGAGAGCCGCGACTCAAACTACCGTCCTGTACGTCCTTATAGATTGTACCAACTGCCTATCCTACTCCTTACGTTCTTGACGTTCTTGAACAGCCCATTTCTTTGTCTCGGTAGAGTCTTTCAGTGGCATGTTTCGGTCCCTTCCCCATTCACTTCAGAAAAGTGAGCACGGTTCCTTAGGTAAAAAGATACTATCATTACCCGCTTCTGGACAATTCGACATCCAACCGTATCGGCAACGACTCCCAATTGCAAGAGCGGATCTCTACCAACTGAGTGTATATCCCCCCGTATGAGTAATTAAAAGTTAATTTTGTGTATAATATCATATATGATAATCTGCTTGAAAGTCAAATTCTTTAACATTAAAATTTATCATATATAATAATATGCTTGAAAGTAAAATACAAGCAAGGCTGCCATCTCCTAGTGAGTAATTATAAAAGTTAGTTGTGTGTATAATATCATATATGATAATCTGCTTGAAAGTCAACTTCTTTGACACTATAATATATCATATATCATAATGTGCTTGAAACTAAAATAAAATCTTTTTATTTGTGTAGAGAAAATTGTTTTTAATGCATTTTGCACAAGAAATGGAAATACATAAGATAGGGCTGAGGTTTGTAACAAAGATCTTGACATTTGTAACAAAGATCTTGACATATGACATAAACATCCACAGCGAGAAGATGAGCGACGAGGCACATGCGTTTGCAAAGAAGGACAAGTTGTTGGTAGGCTAATCAAGTAGTGTAGGTTGACAAGCTCTTGGTGGTACCGTAGTATGTATCACATTTTGGGGATCTAACTTGTTGATCATGGTAAAACAATGTAATGCTACTAATTCGTTGATCATGGTTTACCAATGTAATGCTACTAATTCATCGTATTTTATTATGAAATGAATACGGATGTATCTTTTGGTTAAATGTCTTGTCTTGTTGAACTTCTTATTGAACAAATAAATAATCACTTGTGTGTTTTTGGCATTTCACAACAAGCTAAAATGTAATACCAGTATATCATATATGATATACAGGAGTTAAAATAAATAAAACATCACTTATTCACAAAATAAAAGACCTTTCTAACATTATCATACATGATACTCCAAAATAGAAAGAAACCCAATCTAAAATCAAATATGATATACATATGATATCATATATGATACTCCAAATAGAAAGAAACTCAATGTAAAATCAAATATGTTATCATGTATAATATATGTAACGGGTAAACCCATGTAAAAACAAAAGATCCAACACTTGGTTCACAAAATATAAAAGAGTACTTTTTAACAATATCATATATGATAATTCAAATAGAAAGTAAGCCTAATGTAAAATCAAATATGATATACATATGATATCATATATGATAAAAACTTATTCATAATCAAAAGACACAAAAACAAAGAGTCTACTGATTTCATGATTAAACCAAAACCTTTTTATTATCTAAACTACTGTTCTTCTTCTTCAATCAATTCTTCTTCATTTTCAACCAAATCTATTTTTTCTTGAACTTCCTCCTGGGCCACCACGACTTCAGCTTGATCCTTAAACATACCTGTGCACATTTCAATCTCTGAAAAATAAAAGAATAAATAAACCGTCACCTGAAAAAAATGAAATATCATATATGATAATCACATGCCACATACATATGAAAAAGCAAAATCATATATGATATACGTACGAAACATATCATATATGATATATCAAACAGATTAAACAACAAACTATTTAAAACTGCTTATTGCTAACTGATAAGCTATATACACCTTGATTCAGCTTATATCAACAAATTAATCTATTAAAGCTTATTCAAAACATAAAAATAGCTAATAACAAAGCTTATTAACACTAGCAACATAAATAAGCTAAATAATATAGCTTATAATTCATCAAAATAAGCTAATAAGCTAGCTTATAACTTAGCAACATAAATTCAAACGATGATAATACATAAACTTATTCACAGAAAGGATCTAAATAAATTAGCTTATCACTAATAACATATAATTATGATATTCGATCAAAATAAGCTGAATAATAAGCTTATAAATTTAAATGATGATAAATTAACAAGCTTCTTCAAATCAAATAAGCTAAAAATAAAAAAAATCTACTTCCTACCCTTTTTTTTAAAACCCGACGCCCCTTTTATACCTTGAGCCCAACGAAACTCTAACTCGAACCGTATTGTTTACTTCTTGTTTTCAATTCTAGTTGTGCTTAAAAGAGTTCGTGCATGGTCCTTATTTATACCCAAAAATTGCATGGTTACAGATATATTGTTCCCATTGCATGTGAAGGATACTATTCGCATATACTATTTAGAATTATGATGATGATGATGTTTTATCATAACTTTTCGTCAGATTTTACTCTTTTATCATTTATATTTTATAAAGTGACATATTTCTTGACTTTTCTTTGAATATTGAATCTGGTATAGCAACACGTGAAATTTTAAAAAGGGTACCAGGTGATGAGACGTATCCATTTTGTAAGATTTGAAAAGAAGTAAGGAAATAGTGGGGTAGTATGTAAGTGTGCATAATAATGTATAGTCGGCATCTCTTCTTTCTTTCCCCTTTTTTTGTTTTAATTTAGTCACGGGTGTAGATGGTTTTGTAAAATGATATGAGTAAACGGCTTCGTTTCACAAATGTACAATAAGTATGGTTTTTATCGTTACACATTCTAAAATGTCCTTTTAGACACAAGAGCAAAATGGTGATATTCGCATGCTGATTAATCTTTTCATGACCAGGAGTAATGCATGACGATTATAAAATGACTTATTGTTGAGATTAACGGTAACATTTGCAAACTTGCAGTACATAACTTTTACTTAACGAAAAGAGAAAACTAATTTCTTACGGGGTGCCACAATCGGTGTGAACAATAGTTTTTGATAGAATAATATAGGATCTAAAATTTTCAAATGCAAAAACTACAGCCATAAGTTCTTTTTCAGTTACGGTGTATTTTTGTTGAGCGGGATTAAGAGTTTTGCTTGAAAAATAGATCGGGTGAATATTTTTACCATCTTTTTGACCTAAGACAGCTCCAACTACGAAATCACTTGCATCACACATAAGTTTAAACGAAAGATTCCAGTTTGGGCTTATGATCACAGGAGCACATGTGAGTTTCTCTTTCAATAATTCGAATGCTTTTTGACATTCATCATCGAATTCAAACGGAGTATCTTTTTTTAGCGGCTTAGTTAGAGGTCGAGCAATTTTCGAGAAATCTTTAATGAAACGTCAATAAAAACCGGCATGTCCAAGAAAGATTCTAACACCTTTGATATTAGTAGGGGGTGGAAGTTTTGAGATTACATTGATTTTTTCTTTTCGACTTTAAGTCCTGCGCTAGACACCTTGTGTCCAAGCACAATTCCTTCTTTGACCATGAAGTGACATATTTCCCAATTAAGGACAAGATGAGCTCTTTGCAACGCTGGAGCATTTTATCGAGGTTGTTTAGGCATTTGTCGAAAGAGTCTCCAAAGACAGAGAAATCGTCCATGAATACTTCGACGAATTCTTCAATCATGTCGTGAAAGATTACCAACATGCATCTTTAGAATGTAGCTGGGGCATTGCATAGCCCGAAAGGCATTCGCCTATAAGCGTATGTTCCGAAGGGACATGTGAATGTTGTTTTTTCTTGATCTATAGGATCGACAGGAATTTGAAAATATCTAGAAAAACCATCGAGGAAACAGAAATATTTATTTCCTGCGAGTCTTTCTAACATTTGATCCATAAACAGAAAAGGAAAATGATCTTTTACGGTTGCTTCATTGAGTTTATGATAATCGATGCATACTCGCCAACCCGTAACGGTTCTTGTTGATAAAAGTTCATCATTTTCGTTGGTGACAACTGTAATACCACCTTTCTTTGATACACAGTAAATAGGACTAACCCAAGGACTATCGGCAATTGAATAAATAATACTGGTATCTAAGAGTTTAACGATTTCTTTTTTAACAACTTCTTGCATGTTCGGATTTTGTCTTCTTTGTTTTTGGATGATTGGTTTCTTGTCATCCAAAAGTTGTATCTGTGTTTCGTTGGGATGGTCATGATACAGGAAATGGGTCTGTCGTTTTCCAAGCAAAGGCTTCTTTATGTTTTTTAAGGATGGATACAAGTTTGCTTTTGTTTTGAGCAGAGAGTTTAGATGATATGATCACATGAAGAAAAGACGGTTCTTCCAGGAATACATATTCCAAATTATCAAGAAGAGGTTTAAGTTCAAGATCCGTAGGAGGTTCTTCGAGAGATGTTTTGATTTTTATATCACGTGTTGAGGGTGATTTATTTTGATTGTGTGGTTTCTTCGGTATCGGATTCAAATTCAGAATTTTCATCGGCAGTCATTGCCATGGATTCATCGAATTCGGAAAAGATTTCTTCTTCGAGAAGGGTTCCTTCGATGGAATGGAGGATTTTTCTTCCTTCGTCAAGAAGAGCGTCGAAATCTTCTTTTAAGATTTCATCGATAACATCGATACTAAAACATGTATCATTATTTGAGTAAGAGTGTTTCATCGCAAAGTCGATATTAAAGATCATTCGTTTAGTTCCAACTCTAAGATTGAGTTGTTTCTGTTTAACTCAAATAACTGCATCAGCAGTGTAAAGAAAGGGTTGTCTCAAGATGAGGGGAACTTTGTTGTCTTCTTCCATTTCGAGATTAACAAAATCGACAGGAAAGGTGAATTTTTCCAAAAAAAAACTTTTTCAACGAGCATATTTCAGCCTTTCAAACAGGGTAATGTGAATGATCTGTCGGCTAATCTTACGCTCATTTTGGTAGGTTTAAGAGTTTCGAGAGATAATTTTGCATATAAGGAATATGGCAAAAGGTTAATGTTAGTACCAGGATCAGCTAAAGCATCGCAAGAGAAGGTTTTTTTTGAAATTACATGGAATAAGGAAACTTTTTGGGTCTCCAAGTTTTGGTGGAACTTTATTTTGGATCATCGCTGAACTTTCATCGCTTAGGAAAGCGGGAAAAATTTATTCAATTTTATGTTTGTTGCTTATGAGTTCTTTGAGGAATTTTCCATAGTTAGGCATTCCGGCTAAGACGTCGACAAGAGGTACGTTGATTCAGACAGCTAGGATAACGTCAAGGAATTTTTCGTATTGGGCCTCCATTTTTTATTTTCTTAGGCGTTGAGGATACTAAATTTTTGGTTTGTATGGTTTGGGTAACGGTGTTTCTTTGACTGGTTTTATGGGTTGAGTTTTTGGTTATGGTGTAGGTTCATCGTCTTCATCATCGCTATCGAAGTTGATAGGGTTTTCGGAATTATTATGTTGATCATTCGGGTTGTCTAGTGGATTATAGGATTTACCACTTCTTGTGAATACGACATTCACATGCTCATTATGAGCTTGCGATGGTTGGTAAGCTTTAGAGTTGCTACCTCGTGGGTTTGGTTAAGTGTTACTAGGAAGAGATAGAGAAGGTCGACTAGATTGCTTGTCAGAGAGTCTGTCGAACTTGGTTTCGATGCTTTGGATTGAAGCTTGATGATTTTTGGCTACTGTTTTGAGTTGAGTTTTGACGTCCATGAATGTTTATTTGACAAAAGCGTTGGTTGATTGCTGAGATTTCAAAAAATCGTTGTATTATTTTAGAAGATCGTACGGTTTGTCATCGGTGTTGGATCAGTAGTTGTCTCGATTGTAATCATTCTATCCGCTTGAATGCCAATTATCGCGATTTGGGTCTCGGTCGCGGTAATCATTGTAAAAATAAGTCTTACGGAAAGTTTGCATGAATTTAGCTTCTTCTTCACGGGACATAGGCATGTCATCATCGTCAAGATCGGGTGTTGGTTTTTTAGCACGAGATTGGAGTTCTTTGTACATGGCATCCATTTTTATTGTCATGGCATCCATTCGGGCCATAATTTTGTCAATGTCGGTATTACTGCTACCTTCATCGGCGATAGCAACGGTTTTCTTAAGAGATTTTTTAGTTTTTTGATTTTTAGCCCAATCGAGTTTGAGTAAGACTTTATCTCCGAGAAGCTGATAAGCTTGATTTGGCGTTTTATAGAGAAAAATACCACCAGCTGTGGCATTTAGAACTTCTTGGGTTATTTCATTGAGACCATGATAAAAGATTTTAATAATATTACCTTTGGACAGATTATGACCATGGCAATTTCAGAGCATTTCTTTCATACGAAGCCATGCATCAGTTAGAGATTCATTTTCATGTTGAGAAAAGGCTCGGATATCTCCAAGGAGTCGGTCGAAAAGAGTTGGGGGAAAGAATCATCTAATGAAAGCAGTTCGAAGTTCATCCCACGTTTTAATAGTTCATTCGTTAAGTTCGTCCAGCCATGTTTTTGCCTCTCTAATGAGTGATAAGGGAAACATCATCAGGCGGACAACTTTATTTTCAGTATCTTTGTATTTAAACATATCGCAGATTCCGAGGAATTCATGAATGTGTTTATGAGGATCAGTTTTTATTCTACCATCAAATTGGTTTCCTTTGACGAGAGTCAGGTGGTTACTTTAATGGCGAATTCGTTAGCGGTTTCAGGAATAGTGATTGCGGAACCGGGAGTCGGAGCGACAACACGGTCTGCAGCCCACATGGGTTCATCGTCCATTAGATTGTAATTTCGAAGAATATCAAGAAAGTGGCGAAAGTAATTGATGTTCAGAATTGGCGGATAGACAATTCTCGGGTGTTGTGGTGGATTGTTTCTTTGATCGTATGGAACTCTTCTGTTTCGTCGACGAAGTCTTTGATTCAGAGTGCGTTCAGGTTCGGGTAAAGGTTCAACAAGTTCAGAATTGGAAGCACGTATATGCATCCAAAGGAGAAATTTGTTTGTGTCAGTTTGCCAAAAAACTATACGGTGATTTTTTTGAAAAAGAGGAGGAGTTAAAGTAATTTTCCAGAGTTGACTACAGAACAGCTTAAAAATCCATGGCAACAGCGCCAAAAACTTTAATGTGTTTCAAAAGCTTTAAATTTATAATGACTGAAAATACCAATTTTATTATAGGGAAACACACGGGTAAAAACATAACCCACGTATGTAGTATAATCTTTTTAGGTAAGACCAGGTCGTCCACAGGGATTTGAGTAGTATTCAAATAATCAGAAGAAAATAGACTTTAACAATTTTGTAAATAACTTTTTACCAGTGATAATAAAGATGACTACTCGGATAGTTGAAAATAAGTGTTGGAAATGATTAAGATCTTGAAGATGGAGCCTTTAACTTATAAAAAGGATTTCTTGTCAGAAAACATTTTCACAAATAAACTTGATTAACTCAAGACTTATATTTAGTTAACTAGACCAAATGTGTCACTCAAATAATCCAGTTTCTAATATATCAAAGCTTGTTTTGTTTATCAGTTTACGAAAGTGGATTTCTCGACACAGACGTTAAAGATCATAGAAAAATCTTTAAAACCACATAGATCATAACGGGTCTTTAGACCTATAGCGATATGATTATATAATCTAAGTTTGATAAGCAAAACTGATAAGATAAGACATAATAGGATCGCAACATAAGCTTGAGATTAAAGAGATCATGATCATACCAAACACTTATTCATTATCATAACATCATCGAGTAGTCATGAGAGATTTAGCCTCTCATGGCCAAGGAGTTCATAACATAACTTGATTTGATAACAAACTTCATTCTTTTACTAAACTAGTATGATGTTCTTCATCGTTCTTGATTATTTGATCTTGATTCTTCAAGGGATATCGTGTTTATGCTTGGAGAATGGATGGAAGGATGATTGAAGGATGAATACTTAGTTGTTTGTAAGTATGAGATGATTTGAAATGTGTGAAATTCGTCCTCTATTTATAGGCTAAGTGATGGGTGAAAGTGCGGCGCACAAAAGAATTTGTGTGGCGTACTTGGTGATTAAATGCGAGGGAATTAAATGTTTTGTGAAGAAGTGCGGCGCACAAAGGAATTTGTGCGGCGTACTTAGGGTATTAATGCAGTAGCATTTTAGTCTTCATTTATTCTTCAACGTCAGATGGAAAGTGGGGCGCACAAAGGAAATTGTGCAGCGTACTTGTGGAGTTAATGCTGAATTTTGACTAAGTCTTTATTTCCATGACTTTGAGGGTAAGTGTGGCGCACAATTGACAAGTGCGGCGCACATTTGCACTTTAGGCTTGATTCTTTATCTCTTCTTGTATATGGTGTTCCCGAAGTGTATAATTACTCGATCTTTGTTGTGTTTGAGCTCGGGATTTCTTCAAAAGAACCTGCACATATTTTATGCTATTAAGTATCGAAAGTTCATGAGAAATGATTAAATATAAACAAATAACGCCACCGAAAACATGTATAATTTGGGCGTTATCACCCTCACTAACAAGTTTAAGCATATCTACCACAATATTATCTTTCAACCCATATCAGATAGAACCTTAATCAATGTTCTAGCATACCTTGACATACCCCATGATTGGATGCACATGTCAGATTTATAAGAGTCAAGCATCAAAGGAGTACCAAGCTTACTAACAATGGCACTCAACCCATCCTCACTAAATGCAGTCAAAGGGACACCATAGAGTTTAACCCAAACCAGAACATTACCCACATCTTCTTTCACTTCTAAATTTTTCAGAATAAGCGGATTATTAT
The DNA here is from genome assembly GCA_026074375.1 of Tanacetum coccineum. NCBI lineage: Eukaryota > Viridiplantae > Streptophyta > Magnoliopsida > Asterales > Asteraceae > Tanacetum > Tanacetum coccineum. The sequence continues at coordinate 75,300 of BQNB010007115.1, forward strand.
GAATAAACCATAGACCATTTTCAAGCATTGCATCCAAACAATCCATAGAGTTAAACTGGAAGGAGAATATCCTGGTAGACGAGTTAATCATTGATTTTACCAGTCCATAATTACCTCAAGTGTTCCTAACATAGTTAGCAAAAACGGGGTAAGCCACACGCTTTCCCAAAAAGAAAATATGTCGTATTAGCAAACCGTTCACTAATAGCTCTAATAGATTCCACCGGAACAACCACATCAACCTCGTTTCTCGTTGGTGTAAATAAAGTGCGAAAATTCATAGCCTTCCTACTCGGTCCACCAGTAAATAAATTAGTATAAGAAGTACCATTGTTTGGATTAGCAATAGATTTACTTGGTGTCAGCCTATCATTTTCATCAGGTAGAGTATCCTCCTTATTCACGGCCGAAATCCCAAGAGTAACCTTAGTAGGAGACAAACTTAAACCATCATTGTCCTTACCAATATCATCAACTGTGTTTGAGCTCTGAGCAGCACCCGTACCACTCAAAGTACCACCATTACCCAAACTATGAGCACCACCATCACCCTGTTTCTTTTCTTTCACACCCCTCCCTCCCCCACTCTCTTTTTGGCTCAAAAAACCTCTTTCCATACACAGAACAAACAAACCCTACATGAGTAGCAGCAAATTCCAAGAATCACCAATAGATATTAAACCTTAGCACATGAAAAATAACCACGCACAAACCAAGTCACAATCACCATATCCAAACCTTCAGGTCGTCAATGGATAACGTGCCACCACTTTAATAGTAATAACGATTGATGTATAGCACCCTATAGCACAGAAGTGTTAGAGATTGAAGAAAATAACAGATCATTAGAACCGAATTCTAATATATGATTTGAGTTTAAATCCCTAATAATGATTTCGAAAAACCCTAACAAGCTAACCAATCCAAGTCGGTACAATGATAGTGAATCAACACAGCATGTTTAATCACTATACACGATCGTAATTAAATTGGTAGATCGATCAGGTTAAATAAACGAATTAGCGTTTTTTAGGGTTATTTTAGTCGCCACAAGGTAGAGAGTTTTTTAGAAAGAAAAAAAAAATTCATTTCCATCCGTGAATCACGAGTGAATGTGTCTAAAATACCTCGTTGAAAAACCAAATGCCATATTATTTTAAACAAAAATTATATTGCAAGGCTAGTAACAAGCTAAAAAAACAAGGGATACAAAGCTTAAAAGGGAACCACTCCAACTAGTCACAATAAGACTTTTTAATCGCAATACTGGAGATCCAATTGTAGTAGGAGAGTTTTAGACAATAATACCTGATTGACATATTAGCATACGACGTATGCAATGTCTTTTGCAATGTACGTATTACTCTCTCTGTCTAGGGATGGCAAAAGCACCCGAAACCGATGGGGAAAACCGAAACCCGAACCGGTTGGGTCGGGTTCGGGGGCGGGTTGGCGGGTTCGGATGCGGGTACGGGTATTGATAAAAGAATTTAGCCGGGTACGGGTTCGGTGACGGGTTTTGATAATACCCGCCCCGATTACCCGTACCCGTACCCGTATCCGTTTACCCGAATTCGTACCCGCTTTATTGTTATTATAAATAATTAAAGTATATATATTATTACATATAATTTCTTCCATTGTATTTTTTATATAACTATTTCTATTATTTAACACATTTGAATGTTACATAAATTATTCGAAAGCGCTAAATCGTCTAATACGGTATTTGTTTTCTTTAACTTTTAAAAAATTTGAATATATAAGGGTGTTTTGCTTTATTTTTCGATGAATTTTAGTGTGACTTAATCTTGATACCCATCATTTTTCTATAAAAATATTCAATTGGGAATACCCGATACCCGCGGGGAAACCCGAAAAACCGATGGATAATATTAACCGGGTACCCAACGGGTAATGGGGCGGGTACGGATGTGGATATTATAAACGGGTGCGGGTACGGGTACACTAAAACCCGCCCCGAACCCGACCCGTTGCCATCCCTACAATATATTAGGAGGTGGAGCACAAAGATTAAACCATACCTTCTCAATGGCCTCATTGAAGGCCGCAACAGCATAGCTACTAATTAGACTTACAATGGGATTAGCAACATCAATTGGCTTTCCGTCTTTATCCAGAGTAAGACTACTGATTCCAGATAGTCCCGGCTGCCACAAATATATATACATCAAGACAATTCTTTAAAAGTGGGATGAACTATGAATATGGATCCAGCTTATACATACATTATCTTTATCAAACTCCTTAAACTCCTTCCAAATAATTTTCTCCTCATCATTCAAGGGAACATTTGTCGTTTTAGGGAATTTATGGTTTGGATCCCAAGGTGCACAGCATCCTGATAGGACAGAAAGTTACCAAGTAAATATCCATGAGCATTTAACTCATGTGAAAAATATACCGGCTACAAACATATAAGAATTTATGTCCTTGTATTATCAGTCTATGAATTTCCGGTACATATTTACATGAGCATACAACTCCAATAACACAGAGAAATTAGATATCAAATGTTACTTAACAAGTACGTTTAACATGCGTAAGATAAATGACCAAATTAAAGTGTGGAAATGCATACTAGGTCTCTTCACATGATCATGAGACTCGAGACCAGTTTGGGATCGTTTAGGATGATTCTTCTTGACAATGCGTGGGTCAATGGCCACAAGATTGCTCAAATTGGCCGGGTTGCTGCAAGAATTGAAAAGAAAATGTAAGTTGGTGTACAGATACGTAAAGTAAATTTTTCTTGCTTTGATTTCATAATTGGGCGACTTATTTCCAACTATGAAACAAAATATATGCATTGTTTACAAGCATTTAATCCATAAACAAATAACAGGAGTAACTAAAGCAGCTTGTATTGTAAATGAAGGGTGAAAATAACATACTATTTCCAGCCACGTGGCAGTTCTTTTGTTCTCTTGCAGTTTCTAATTGTTTCCTTGATCATGCACTGTGCAACCTCCCAGCACACTCGGGTCTCACCGTCATTCTCGTTTGTCTCCAAACGCTTCCTTAGTTCGAGTTCCTTCCGAAGATCTAGAAGCAACCCCCATGGAATCATTTCAGGTGATGCAACCTCTGATGCTGCTTCTTCTATCAAACCAATAACAGCAAAAGCATCAAGTTAATTAGCTTCTGTCTTGCTAATTAACAAAAAGAAAACTAATGACCAAAAGAATGGAAATGCATACATACCATCTCCCTTCTCAGTAATTTTTCTTTTTCTGGGAATTACGTAAGTAATTCCAGTTATGTTGTCCTGCGCCACAACTTAAGAATATCAAAATGTATAGCACAACATATAAATATAAAAGAATGGAAATTCTCGCATATGTGGCAGCAAACAAATTATACTTTATACTTGATATATACATTTATGGAGGTTAAATTACTATGAAAGAGAGTTTAACTTTTTGTCTTGTTCTAATTTCATATCGTATATAAATACTAATCCTCTCAACGAGGCATATCAGAATCTTAGTACAATTGGTTATGTTCTTTCTTTGTGAACCCAAATATCAAGGTTCAATTCGTGGTAATCACGTTCTTTTACTCTAAGTGCTTTATTCAAAACTTACAATCTAGAATTCTACACTTTTTGGCCCGTTAAAAAGCATTTTACCAAAATAAGTCTAAGACACTGGCAAGGAATTTTTTGTTACTAAACACCATTATCAAAAAGGGGTTTTTATTTACTCTTTTTACTCGCACAACTTTTTTAGATATTTTAACCTTGATCTTACACGTGATGAAGGAATTAACAAACCAATTCTTAATGCAATCTTCTAATGTTCTTTCGTTTTTTTAATTCAATGGTTAAAACAATTTATAAGTTTCATTCAACCGCAACGAAGCACAGTCCTATATAAAATCAAAATGTGAAAAGCATTTGGCTTTAAGAACATTCCAACTTCCTAAATAAAAAAACCTTGTAAATGGTGAGGATACGTTACTTGAATTTAACAATATTCATATCACATCCTGGTGGTCAGCAGATTGAATCTTCGGGGATGGTGGATGATTCTGCAAACTGTTAACAAAAAAAAAAACAAATCAAAAACAAAATAAATAAATACTAAAAGTTATGAACCCGAACATACAATAATAAGTTACCAGTGATCGATCGGCATAGGCCTCTTTCGAAACACCAACTCAAAGTGATCAAAAAATGTTGGATATATATCTCATCATGTTTTTATCTTTCAGCAAATTATCAAGTTTTGTCCCTGTACTTTTTTCTTAAATAACTCCCCCTGTAAATTAACTTGCTACGAAATTGGCCACAGAACTTTTAGTAAGATTGGATATCTTTATACCTACGACTTAATTACAAATTTCGGTTTACACTCATTTGAACCTTTCGGTTTTTTTTCAAACTTCTTGCAAGATCCGTCATCTCCGTCGTTGTAAAAGCTTGCAACGTTCGTCTTTTTCACCAACTAACCGTTACTTTTTTGGCTTAAGTCCCTCATGTGCATAGAACGCGAGTGCATATATATATTAGGCCTCACATGGTTACCTGATTATACTCCAGCATATATGTTGTGCAAACTTTACCAGCCACTAATGCCAACTAACTATGCATCACGTACAGATTGGCTGTGTTTGTCCCTTTAGAGTAAGGAGTATGGTGACAAGCCATAGCTCTTCATTTGGGCCTTACAGGCTGCCACATCAGCATCTTACTCCCACTCAAAAATACCCATTCACTCATAACACACCCCTATATCTTCATTTGGGTCCCACCAATCACAATTTTATTTTCTTTTCTATTTTTTTAACACAAACATAATTCATTTCATTTAAATTAAACATACAAAATACATTACAATAAAAATAAAACATTACGAAATTTAAAAACTAATGCGAAAATTTATAAAAAATACATCAAATTATAAATAAACTAATCTTTATGTTGATGTTGTTGCCAAAGATGCTCAATGACATTACGTTGAAGCTTTGCGTGTGTTTGTTTATCACGTAGTTCTTTGGATTTTCTTCTTTGCAATTCGCATCGCTCGACCCATGTCCTTAATATATTTGCTTGCGGGCAAATATAATTTTGCTGGTCAAACTCGGATAACGCAAACTTTTGATCTTTTAAAATCATGTTATGCAATATAATGCAAGTGTACATGATTCTGCGTAGCTTGTTGACGGTCCAAGCACGCGCCGGTTGACATATAATATGCCAACGTCCTTGAAGGACCCCAAAAGCTCTTTCAACGTCTTTTCGAGCACTTTCTTGTTTCCGTTTAAATAATGCATTCTTCTCTGAATTTGCAACCGTAAATGATTTAACAAAAGATGACCATTGTGGGTAAATGTCGTCGGCTAGATAATACCCTTTTTCGAATGTAACCCCGTTACATTCAAACGGAGCCACGGGGGCGATGTCATCAAGAAGGTCGTCAAATAACGGAGAATTATTCAAAACGGTTAAATCGTTATTTGCACCCGCTACCCCAAAAAATGCATGCCAAATCCACAAATCATATGAAGCAACAGCCTCAAGCATTATAGTTGGGTACTTTTTATCACCTCTAGCAAATTGCCCATGCCATGCTTTTGGGCAATTTCTCCATTCCCAGTGCATACAATCAATGCTTCCAAGCATTCCCGGAAAACCATGAATATTATTGTGTGCAATGTATAAATTTTATGATATGTATAATGTAGCTTTAGTATATTAGGTATCTTAGCTAGCTAGGGTTAATTATTTGAACGAGTGGCTGACGAAAGACGTACACATGCAGGAACTACTTCAAAATGCTCGAACCGTAGGATTTTTTGGGGGGGCAAAAAAAAAATGTGAAGAAAAGAATAGAGAGAGACGCAAACGATTCAAACTATGTGATTACAACCTACGATGGAGTGCATAACCACAAAGGTTCCTCATGATCGATCTATATGCTATCACAACATTCTCATTTATACTATTCAGTTAATGAACTTTTGATTCGTTACCGATATGCTTTATATAATTATTGTCGAAAATTTTAAGGTTTCTACTACGAATACAGTACTAGATGATGCCATGGGATACACATATGGTTACTGCATCTCACTATCCGTATCAATATGGATCAAAAAATCTGTTGGGTTTTACGATCTAAATTAACCATTAAAAGATCCACGAGTACGCGCGGAATAAAGATCAACACGGTATAGAATTATGTAATTAAACAAATGGATCAAGAAACGCGTACTCTTTTAGCAATTAACGAATACACGTCTTGATATATAAGTCGTGTGTATAAATTGAATACCACACAAACTAAATAAGTTACCAAAGTAGATAACCTCTATGGTGTGCATACACTACACGTCACCGAGATACGTTAGGATGCTAGTCCTTTCTTCACGATAAACAACCGAACACTATGTTCTTGCTTCTTCTAATAGATCAACCAAAACGAATAACCCTTATAAGTTCTTTTCCTGTCGATCGTAACTAAACAAATAAAGTTGAGAAAAAGTCAACAATGAGGATTTGTTTAATGTTAATACCCCCCCCCCCCCCCCCCCCCCCTTTAATTTTTTTTTTTTTTTTTTTTGCATACGTCACACTAGCATGCATGCATGCCAAAGTATCATGTATACATATTCATATGGAATGAGTTATGTTTATCGTTGACTGCCTTTAGGGATATATCATATATCTCTGTCACCGAATGAATGAAGCAAGAGGTTATATACCCCAAGACTTGTTGTTCAAGTCATACTCAAACACCTCATCTTGTTTGCTATAAATTACATTCGGACCCTTATTCTTTTCTTGTTTGACCGGTCACAACCAATACCTCACGGGTTTGGTTTTTGTACTAACAAGTCCCTCACTTGTTAATATTTATTAATTGAATCTAGCGTCTAACGTTATAATTAAAGGATCGTATTAAAATTTCGTGAAATATATTAATATAATTAATATATTTTAAATATTTAATTAGATTAATAAACGTATCAACTGTGTATACGTGTGTGCCCTCATAGGCTCACATATTTTCGGCCGTATATTTATTTTCTTGATATGGGACAAATCCCAACAGTCCCTCTTGGAACATGTCACAAATTAAATATAACAACATTAGGTAAGCGTCTAGCATAACGCCAATGTTCCCAGAAATACCTGAGTGTACTTTCGTAAAGTCACAGTTAAATGATTTAAGTATTTACAATCCCTTTGTTTCTGATGTCGTGTTAAAAATAGATATGGATCAAAGTCATTCCATTATTTAACGATTCTGTTTCTCGTATATAGAGTATTAATCAAGATTACCAAAAATCATTGAGACATATCTTCCTGAGTTTTTGGGTGCGGCCACACATACATCTGATTAACCCAATGAGGGGCCCAGTGGCATCATACTTCAAATATTGAAGGAACAAATTCTATATTGACTACAAGTGTCCAGTCATCATGTAGCATAAACTAATCTGACTTAGCCCTTATTTGTTACCTTATTCAGGATAACTTATACTATATCAAGAAGGAAATATCACATATGCTAAACAATACTTGCATCTCAAGTCTAAGGATTTAATTAATTAAGATCATCTTACAGATTCTCTAATTGACGTCCGATCCATAAAGTGTAATCTTGTTAGTTGGAATATCCTATATGCATTTTATGTATATTTTATGTGAGTTGGTGGACTTTCCTGAATATCATCAATATCACAATTCTCGATATTACCAATCACTCAGAATTGTCTTAGTTTAACAATATTCCCATATTGTTAATCGACAACGGATTAATTTAGAATAATACATTTATTATACAGATTTAAACATGCAATATAGGACCACAATTTATATATAAATTAAAACCCAATACCTCGTATCATTATCATTAATAAAATTGTCTATAACATCCCTTATCCAAATACTAAATAGATCATAAGACATGATAATTCTAGTTGACGAATCATGCCTAACAGATAGGACTATCGTATCTCGTTTGACAAGGCATAGATTTCATTAATTCCAACTAGCTTTGATCTTTAGGAATTTTGAGAATACTTATTTCAAGAATTCAATTAATGAAGTTCTTGAATATCTATGATGATTGTTTGTTTATACAAATATCTCAATATTAACACACTATATCTCATAAGGTGTGTGACATCAACTATTGACAACAATCATCTTTCGCAGCTTCTAAAAGTGTAAAGTATTCTTATTCTTTAATGTATAATGCAACTATGCTCTCAGTTGAGCACAACTAGTCCACATGGTCATCATCAAAAATGAAATCATACCATGACTAGTATTGAGTGTCATCTCAATTCGATTTAGCATCCGTGTACACAAACAACCCCATGCTTTTAAAATCCGTAAACAATGAATATTCTCTTAATAATGTTTGGCACCTCATGAACTCCAAGTTCATTGGTTAATTGCACAACAAATTGTTGCAATATATATCCTTAGATTTTCATTACTATGGACAAATCCATAATCTAAGAAGATTTCCAAATCCAAACATATTCCATTAAAATATTCAATTCAATTATTATCTAATAACTTTTGATTAAATACCAATGTTGTCAAATCATCTTGCATTCATACATAATACAACTATTCCTCTACACAATATAATATACATAATAAATCCTTTAGTCTAACTTAAGATTTCATTCATGTTCTATCTTATCAAAAGATGTGCATCCATTTAGACTTTCTAAATGGTATGTCATGTTGTGTTAGACTTATATACCGCATATGTTTATAGCAATAGACATATTATTTCAAGGTTGTATGTTTTATTTCCTAAATCTTTTAGGTGAAGGAAACCTGAACATAATACTCCCACTAGCTTTTAGGAATACTCGAGAGTTATCTTTATTTAACAATAAACATAAGATTATTCTCCTAGATGCTTGCAATAATCCATTCTTGGATTCTTGCCGCTCGTACACTTCATAAAGATTATATGAATTCCTTTGATTACTCTTCGTCCTCGCAATAGTAATCATCAAAGGAAGAGTTTTAAATTCCATTGTCATATTTCATCTATATGATCACTAGTATGACAATCAATCATCTTTATATAATTAATGCGTATAGAAAGAATATTTAATCACAATCAATTGCTTGAGTATGATTAAAATTCTATCATAATGCATGCATCAAATATGTGTACAACATTGCCCTTATGAGTTTGAAACCAAGAACCAAACCACTTGGGTTTTTCTTCTCTTTAAAGAAACTCATTTTAACTTCATAGTCTAACCGTTTAGTTAAACATCAATCAAGTTTTAAATTGATTATCTTTGTGGACAGCATCTTAACATTCATAGTTTGAGTCATTAATCAATAAATTCAAAATTCAACAATGCATCTTAATGGTTTCACCATGATACCAAATTCAAAATTCAATAATGCATCTTTAATGATTAACAGGTTCACTATGATCCTGTGACTCATATTCCTCAATATTGATATAACATTTATCAATCAAGTATTTGAGGTATCCTTGCGGATCTATAAACGAAAATTATATCATTATAAGGTTTAACATTTAAAGCCTCGATATGATATTCACTAGTGTGTTTAGAAGGTTATGTATTTTGTATTTTTATCTTTTTCAGATCTAAAAATGCTCCCACTTGCCTTTTGTAATTAAAGACTCTTCTATAATTACTTAGCATGTAGAGTAGCAATTACAAGATACATTGACAGTTCCTGAGTTTAGTTTGTTAATATCATTCTTCATAAGACTTTTAACAAATTCAGAACTTTAATTTTAAGACTTATAGGGAGTCATCATATTCCATAATCATGATGGTGTCTTATCAACCTTCTAGGTTGAAGTTATTTTGAGTATATACAAGACATACTCAATTTCAAACCTTGACAGATTTTGAGGTAAAATATTTAAGTTATCAAAATCAAATAATTCTAAAGAATTTGATTCAACACTCTAGACATACCATGAATATGTGGTATTCTATGAGTAATTTTATTGTGAGACTTTATCACAATCTTTTAAATAACTTAATAGGCCACATACTTATCAATTGTGTCAAACCAAATTGAATATATAGTATTTAAAAACCTATTTGCATGCAATAATGTATACGGCTTTAACTAGTTCAAGAACTCTATCCATGTTAACTATATATTATTTTGCCTTTGAACAATTCAAGGACTTTTGTTTATGTCATAGCCAGAAGATATAACTTACTTTATGTTATAAGTCTTTCAACATTTAAAGGACTTCATGTTTATTAATTTACATTAAACATAAACATATTTAACTAAAGTAACTTTGAACATCAACTCTTGACTTCAATAGTAATTTCAAGTTAATCAAAATTACTTCATTATTTGGGACATTCCAAGAGCACATAAACCTTTTACTTGAAGTAGTCTTTAAATCAAGATTACTTTATTATTTTGGACATTCTAAAAACACATAAATATTTTACTTGAAGTAGTCTTTATTTCATATCTTGACATATGTTTAAAATAGGGCAATAAGTCCTAGTAGAATATTAGTTTCTTACCTTACGGTCAAGAGAAACATTTAATCCTATTGTTATTGTCATGTGTTGTACCTTGCACACAATAAAGATTTATCCCACTTGTGCATGGCACAACATCATACACGTAGTTAAACAACACGACATTCGTTTATTTAAATGGACAATATGATAGTGTCATAGATATTAGCGTTACAAGTAGATATTGAACCACTATGTTTAATAAGAAATAGTGCACGACTATCCTTAACACCATTAGTGTGTATAGTTGGAAAACTATATATTATCTCAAGACAAGCGAGAAATAATCTGGGGTTACTACCAAGATAATAAACCTTGTAGCTCTCACTGAATTAGACAACATGATGCTCCCACTTGATTTGACAACATTGCAAGTGTTCCATAACCATTGAAACACAAATAGTGATCTATTTATTTTCCAACTTTCTGTGAAATCTTAATTAGTAGCAATGTACTTGGATTTCAAAATTTTATACTTGTAGACGAGGGACTATCCATCAATGCTATATATTAACTTGAAAATTGAGGGCATTGGCAATTTCCTCCTTAATTTTGATTAAGGACAATACCACTAGATACAATTGTCCTAGTTTGCATTTACACTTTTTTGGGAAGTATTGGTATTTTCTAATCAAGAAACTTCTTTAAGCATCTTACATTTAGACTGTTATCAATTTGAAGCTGTTAAGTACAGGTTTCTTAGTTATTCATATGCCTTATATGTTTCAACGTATTCATCACTGAAAAAGGGTGATGAAAACTATATGAAACTATAATTCATGCAATCTACTTAACATTAAAGTTTGATATGAGTTTGATTACATTAGGACAATTCTTACGTTCCTATTATTAACTTTTCGGAGCAAGAAATATGATAGGAATGAGTCTTCATGTTCCTTACAATGAAAGGAGTCTCGGTTTAACTTCTTCAAGAAAGAAACAAACCCTTGTTTACGGTTTATCGTTGCATTAATACTATTAATAAAATCGCAAAATTTAATTTTTAGTATTTTCGACAATATTCCTTAGAGAAAATTAACTAGCCATGTTTAAACATTTTAAACAATTAATTTTCTAAAGACTAGGATCCAACTTGACATACCACCATCACATCAGTTGATCTGCTAGCAATGGTGTATTCAAAAGGTAATTGACGATCAATAATTGCCACCAGTGCAATTCCTAGAACCTTATGGGACTTTATGTTTTACAATAAATAGCTAGTAAGCCTTGTTTTTATCTCATATATGCCTAGAGGTTTAAGGTCTCACCACCTAAACCGATTAAGTGGTTTCCAATCAAAAACTTGTGATTAATGTACACTATACGTCTCACGGTAAAGTGTATAATATCACCTTTTTTAAAAATTACGTTCTATATACGTTTCAGCATAGTAAAAAGCAATTACAAGTGTTCTTACAAATTGGATGACAACCCAACTTATTTAATGGGTTATTTATTTGGACGTGGCTAACTATGTACGAAGAAGCATGATACATCTGCGTATTCTTAAATTTTAATAAAAACTTTAATCTAATTAAGTTATTTATTACGGTATCACTTATTTTTTATACATCTAATGTTTGTGGTAAATAAGTGTTCCTTTAAAAATTGACGATTTCAATGTGTTTCAAAACTTAAAGATTTTATATTTTATCGCGGGAAAAGATTAAAGAATGGTTAAAAAACCATTCAAACCCTAGACTATTTGCGACTTCCTAAATAGTATGCAAGGTAAGGAAACTACAACGTAGTCTGGTATTATAGGGTAATGGTATCTACAAGACCGAAGTCTTGATGAGTCTCCCCGAACCTTATCCTTGCAACTAAATAGTACTTTTGCAAATTATGTCATTGATAAAAATAAAACTTTACTTTGAAAAACACATTATAAACTATAGAATAGTCCATAATAAATCTGCTTTCATAATTATTAGTTATGTTTATATTTATTTTCGAAAATAAATCCCGTTTTATTTTCCTCAAAGTCCATAACTTAAATAAAAAAACATTATATAATCATGATAAACTAATACAGCATTAACACTTATTCATAAAAGTAAAAGAACATTATATTTTAAAAATTGTAATGTATTTCGTGTTTTGGGTGTTGGTTTGTGCTGGTTTTTATGAGCTTTTTTTTGTGTGTATCGGTGGGGGGAGGGGTTTTTTATGTATCCACGGTATCTGGGTTGGATAGGCTTTGTGATTGGTGGTGCTTTTGGTTGCGTTTGTTGGGGGTTGGTTTTTATTTTAACTGGGGGGTGTGTAGTGGCTGAGTTGGGCTGTCGGGCAGCGCTGCAGGGTCATTGTCATTTAGGGATGTTGAGGGGGGACAGTTTATTAGATAATTATCGCCGGCCTCAGTCATCAGATAGTTGCGTGGGGGGGGGAGTGGGTGTGAATGAAGTGATCTTTGGAGGGTGTCAACTCGGGTGCTCTAGGAAATGTGTAGATTCGGGGGGTGGAACTGGTAGCAACCGTGGTGGTGGGTTGCTGGCTGTGTTTTGTGTGTGTTTTGGTGTTGTTTATGTAGTTTGGAATGAACATAGAGTAGTATCCCCTAGTCGTTATTAGCATGTTTAAAGATCTTAGCCTAGGGTCGGCCCGTTGATGACTTGTAATGTCGTGTTGGAGATCGATACATCAGTTTGGGTTGGGCGTGGGGGGGGGAAGGGGGGGGGGTTAGTTTGGAGGGGAGTGATGGGGGTTGGTGATGATGTGGGGGATGTTTTGGGGGGGGGGGGGGAGGGGGTTGGGTGTGGGGGGGATGTGGGGTGGGGGGGGGGTTGGGGTTTGTGGAGTTGGTGGGTTGTTGGGTCTTTGGGGTGTGGGGTGGGAGGTTGGGTTTTTGGGTTGGGGGGGGGGGGTGGGGGGGTTGGGGGGTGTGGGGGGTGGGGGTTTGTAGGGTGGTGGGGGTGGTTGTTGTTGTGGGGGTGGGGGGGGGTGGGGGGGTGGGGTGGGGGTTGGGGTTGGTGGGGGGGTGGGGTCGGGGGGGGGGGTGGTGGGGGGGGGTGGGGGGTGGGGTGTGTGGTTGGTGGGGTTGGGGGGGGAGGTTCGTTGGGGGGGTGTGGGGGGGTTGGGTGGGTGTTTGAGGGGGGGGTTTTCTAGGGGGTTCAATAGGATCTCGTGTGGGGTGAGATCCACTTTTGACCGCCTCACTTGGTGTTATGTGCCCAGGGTAGGGACATGGTTAGCCGATGGGTTGGTGGTTTTATTGTATGGTTGCTGTTTTTTGATGTGGGTGGTTCGTGTTGTGGGGTGGTAGGTTTAGTTATGGGTTTCTTGGTGGTTTCTGGGAGGGTTTGTGGGTTTTTTAGAGGCTTGCTGTGTATTGTTACTAATTGATTTCGCGATATTGTGGTTTGGCATGTGCATTGGTGGTAGGGGTGTGTAGGTAATATGGGGCTGACATACATCCGAGTTGTTGTGTCGCGCGAGTCCTCGCGAATGAAGGTTAGCACAAGGAAGTTGGAGTTGCGGGGTGTGTTTGGCGTGGGGGGGGTATTTGGTTATGAGGTTGTTGAATAGGTGGATGTTTTGTTGAAGGTGGGGATGTGGGTAAATAAGATTGGGGGGTGTTGAGGTGGGGTTTAGGGGGCTGGGGGGAATGGGGAGGGTGGGCGGTGAATTGGGGATGTAGTGTAGTAAGGTAGTAGGAGAGAGTTGTGTGACGTGGTTGTTAGTTGTGTGAGGATAGTTAGTGTGGAAGCTACGTTTTAGTTTTTAGGTGGGTTTAGGTAGTTAGGAATGTTGTTTGTTTTTACAAATATCTTTTAACTTGTGTCCACATAGCTTCTCATGAAGATGGAAAAAAATAACAAATAAAAAAATTTGCAATTGTTGCAAGCTCTCTTTTATTCTAAATTACTTGCAAATGCATAAAAGTTATTAAGGATTTGTCATATGTTTTCTGATTATGTTGTTGTAATGTTTTCCAAAGCCGCCACTTTGGGATCTATAATTTCGTGTGATTTGAATTTGGAGTAGTGTAGTCATGTTGCGCTAGATGTTGAAGTTTTGGTTGCGGGTGGGGTGTTTCATAAATTTTTCATTATTAAGTTTGTAACTTTTTGTTTCAGATTATATTTATCACTTTTTTTTTGTTGTGACATGGCAAGATTAATCAAGTAAGCTTTTTTTCTTTTAGAATAAGCTTTGTATGAATGAATTGTTAGGGGTAACAAAATGATTTAGTCTCAGATTTATAGCAAATAAAGATGTGTGCTTGGAGTGCATTAATGTTAATTGAAGATATGTAGACTAACTATATATGTATAGCTTTGTTGTGTGACATAATCATCGAGTAGCTGGTTCGTTTAGCTTCAAGGAAAGCTTGAGCTTGTGTGTGCGTAGTAGAGTGCGCAAAGTACTATGCTGTATTGTGTAGTTGTATAAAATGGGCGTGGGTAACTTTATGCGAGAGGTCTCATAGGTGAGAGAATTAATAGTTAGTGCTTGGAGTGCTAGGATAGGTTTGTTAGTTGCAGTTAGTTAATGTAGTAATGAAGAGGGAGTAAGAGTAAGGTGAGGGACTACTCTACTAGGGAGGAAAGAAGATCTGGGTGGGCCTCACTACGGAGGGGACGTTCGTTTCGTTGTGGTTCGGTTCGGTACTCGTTCATGTAGGTTGTCTTATTTGCGTTGTCGGGTCTATGGTACGTCAGAAGTGGACGCGTTGTGAAGAACGGTAGAGTAATTAGTGTATAGATCGTGGTTTAGATAGTCTATTTGGATAAGGTTTCCGATTTGGGTATTAGTCGTTTTTAGTGTCGGGGTGGTCGGTCGTGCGACGTTATCTTAAGATTAACGCGCCGCGATTTTCGTTGTAGTTCCGCCGCTACGGAAGTTGTTACAGAGTTTTAGCGGTTGTTAGTATAACTAAACATCTTTCTACGACTAATCTTCAGACCTAACAATAATACCTAGGATTACTCGATACGACACGGGATCGGCGAGGGTAACTAAGATTATCGGATTCTATACCTAACTGAAACCGGATTAAAGAACTAAACTCTACTATTTTAATTTTATGGCAAGTTTTAGGCGGCACAAGTTGTCAGTTGGCTTGTTTGGCAGTTTCCAAGGGGCAGTCTAGGTTAGGCGTTTGGTGTGCTGGGGGGTGTGCGGCGTTTGGACCGGAGATGCAGGGGGGAGGTCTGCGGTGTGGGTGGGTGTTGGTGGCGGGCTAGGTGGGTGGTGGGGGGGGCAGGGATTTGGTTTCTTAGTACATATATGCTTACTTTTTTTTTTATTTTTTTGGGGCTTGGCTTATTTTTGTTGTGGAAAAATTTCTGGCTATATAATTATTTATGAGTTTTCATTACACGTTACATGATTTTATCATCTAATAATCCGTACGTAGTTCAAGTTTCTTTTACTTCTTTTTGTTGACCACCTTTAAAACTTTTACGTACTTTAATGTTGGTTTTTGGCTGTGGCCTAAATGTTTTTTATTAAATTTTTGATTCAAACATTTTTTGATCACATAAAATTTGTTAACAATGAGATTATTTTTTTAACATGTGCAAGTAGCAAGTCAACTATGACATGAAGTCGTTATATATTGCTTTATCATTTTAATTCTGGGAGTCCCTCATAGGGTTAAATTAAAGAGAGAGGAAAACTTTTGGTTTTAAGCTTATTTATTTATAAAATACAATTTATCAGCCTTTTTTATTGCCCTCCCCTATGATTTTGGTCTTATAAGTACACACAAAAATAAGCTTTTTGTTACCTCAAACAAAAGGGAGTCGCACACAGCCTAACGATTCTATAACTGCAACATATTATTTAATAGGCCAAAAATCACACAAATTCATTTGCTTTTCAAAACTATTTTTTTTAAAACGGCAATTTATTTCACAACTTCTCTCACCAATATTGCATATCAAGCTAGTGTTTTGCCTCCAGCGAGGCTTTTAACCAAAACTATAAGTGGTGAGGGGAATCACATATCCCAAGGAGGTTACTCCCTATCATTTACCTCTTTTCCTATCATTGTAAATTATCGATGACAGGACGGTTCGGGGTTATGGCCATACCATAACCATCATAGGTTGGTAGTGAGGCATATAATAAACGCCCCCAAACACAGAGACCAGGGGACCCTAACCCAATTTTCAAAACCAATCATAAACAATAACAGGTTTTTAATTTGGAATAGAGTAACAAAGCTAGGTTACCCTCCCGTTTGGTTGAGTGAAATGCTATCTTCAATTGTATGTTTTTTCAAATGTCTCCCATTTATCAACCCATTTAAATAAAAAAAGTATTTCAACTTTTTGGAAATAATAACATTTCTGGGAACGGGGGGATTTTTCTTTGTCATAGCAGATGCATGGTACTTTAGCCCCGATTTGGGCTTCACTAATCTTGAATAGAAGATTATGACGGGAATCAATACCAATAATCCTGGTCTTTCCCTCCAAATCAACTTTTACACACAGGAGCCCAAAACCATTTTATGCATCCTGATTTCAAATCCTTTCTTCTTCTTAACACTCTTTATCTTTTACTTACTTGCAACCGTTTATTCGTAAGCGTAATAAGCGTATATATCAAGATGAACCAGGAAGAGAGAGAAAGCTAAATTTCAGGAAATAAAAAAGACAGGAACAGAATGAGGGCGCGATCGTTCATTTAGATTGAAATATATATAACATACTAAAATATAAACATAATTAAAAATATAAAATAATATTAATATATTAAATAAATTAATTATAGTATAAATATAAATATATTATATATAAATAATTTAAATATAATATTATTGATAATAATAAATATAATATTATTTATAAAACTAAATATTATATACTTTTGGTTAAGATTAGATATTTTAGATATGCTTACGTCCATCGTTCCAATCAATATGGGAGAAATAAAAATTATTAAGAGGTTATTAGGGTTTGTTTATTGAGGATATAGGATATTTTATGAATTATACAGAAAATGAAGGTAAATTTGAAAAAAATTGTTTTTTGAGTATATGATTTAGTGGAATGGGGGGGATATTTTTGGATGGTGGGGATGGATATTTGGATATATTTGTTTCTGTTCTTAAATCGAAAACTAGATGGTGTTAATTGATTTAATGAGAATGGTCCCATTGCAAGTTTGATATGGGTTTTATTTTTTTTATTAATAATTTTATTTATTTTATTTTATTTTATATTATTATTTATTTGTATTTTTTATTTTTTTAATATTTTTTTATAATTAATATTTTTTATTTATTTTTTATTTAATCGTGACTGACCGACAAGTTTCTTTTATCCACTAATTAATTGTTTTAAGAAATACTGATTTATCCATTAATATATTTAATTAATATATTTGTAGATTTATCCCTTAATATATTTAATTAATATATTTATATCATAAACCAACATATTATATTCAGGCATGTCATATAAGTGCATCATCTTTTTAATAATTGGTTATGAATTTTTTTCACGCTCTCTAAATTGACCGGTGTCACTTGAAGATATAACGACGTTGGTGCATAAATTTGTGTTGTGTGTAGTATAACATGTGTGTTATAAATAACATGTTTTGCATTACGATCAAAGCCATTCATGTGTTTCCTACTATTTTCGTGAAACAATTGAATTTACAAAAGCTTGCTTAAAGAAGCTTCATTTATTTAGTCTATAGTATCCACGATCAAAACTAAACATATAGTGACTAAATACGCATAACCCTTGGAAAACTGATAAACAATATCAATTATTTATATATAATTCATATGTTTTTGGCTCTTGTAGTTTTTTTTTGCTCTTTTTTATTGGTATTAAAGTTATTAGATAGTTTAAGGGGTGTTTTGAAAGTTGTTTTTCAAAAATATATACATTTTTAATTATTATCTACGTAACATACGCCATAATCATATCAATATTAAACTCATTTTATTCGTAATTTAGATGCCTTCGCAACAGTATACTTTTTAATGAAGAATACGTTAAATATTTGCTGCATATTTGACGCATAAATAAAATTTGTTATCTAAAAAAGTTATAAATGTAAAAATTGGAAAGTAGGTGTATTATTGTAATTATGTTTTTTGGTTTGAGTCGGGCTGACCTTATTAGAGTGGAGGGTGTCGTGAAGGGTTTTTCTTCGCCACATCAGCTCTACATCAGCTTTTTCTCTCTCTTAAATTTTTTTCTCTCAACTTTCCTTCAACCTTTGCATCACATTCTCTCTCTATATGGCAATTAGATATCACATAATCATGATACCAATGTAATATGAAAAGCATAATGCAACATTTTAGATAGAGTTAAGTACATTTTTGGACCTTGTGGTTTGGTGCATTTTCTCACTTTTGGTCCAAAAATAAAAAAGGTTTGGTTTTGTTCCAAAACACATAGTTTCGTTCCACTTTTGGTCCAAACGAAATAGTTTCGTTACACTTTTGGTCCAAAAGACTTAGTTTCGTTTCACTTTTAGTCCAAAAATTTTAGTGCAAATTCACGGGATTGGACTAAAAGTGGACCGAAACTTTGTTTTTGGACCAAAACCAAACCTTTTTTGAATTTTGGACCAAAAGTGAAATCGCACCAAACCACAAGGACCAAAAATGTACTTAACTCTTTTAGATAATATGATACATATATATACACCAATTATTAAATAAACATTAGTTTAAATTGAATCGTTAACATATTTTTTGTATATTGTAATATACACCGGTTTAATTTGACTTATACATATATCTTTCGGTTCATATACAACAAAAGATATTTCCTTTTGTAAAAATAATATGCATTGTTATCAAATAAAACTGTACATGACTAACGTTAAACAATTATATGATCAAAAACCCTACTTACAAACATGAATGTATTTTCAATATAGTAGGATACGCTACAAATATTTATATTTGCCA
>BQNB010007116.1:0-48774 GCA_026074375.1 Tanacetum coccineum
ATAGTTTCATAGATAGATTACTTAATTTTTTTCACTTTTAAGATTTATAGCTTTTTTCCTATAAATAGTATTTTATATACTTACTCCGTTTCATTTTTATTGTACATGTTTCTTTTTTGGGATGTCCCAATTTAATTGTCCACTACTAAAAATAGATAATGAAGTTTGATCAAGTTTACTATATTACCTTTGTTTGAAATTATTATTACAAACTTTATAGAAGACTTTAATTAATTAGCTAAGGGTAAAATTGTCATTCTATCAAAAAGTAAGAGTGAGAAAGAAATAATAAATGCACTTTTGTGTTTTTTGTCCGAGCACATTAATTTTGGAACCCAGGGAGTAATATAAGATTTATTGTGGAGTCTTTAAGATTTAAGCTCATGTAAACTAGGGATGGCAATGGGTCGGGGATCGTACTTACCATCCCCATCCCCGTTTCTCAGCCTCATCCCCATCCCCGTCCCCATCCCCATCGGGGAATCGATTTACATCCCCATCCCCAATGGGGATCGGGGATCCCCACGGGGATTCGGGGATTTTTCGCCCTTATAAATTAAGCATAAAATTACACAACTAAACGAAAATATAAAGAATTGACCTACATAATGTCTTAGAACGCATACGTTGTACATAGTTTGATTAATTAAAATGTCATTCAACTTTAAAGCATCGTAAATACTAAAATATCACATATACTATATAAATAAAATGGATCGAATGTGTGTATTCGGAAAAAATATTAGTTGAATAATATATAGTTAGTACTTAACATTTTAAAAGTTGTCGATTCATTAAATATGGCATATACATACAAATATACTTCAAGTATAATATTTGTCAATACTTACTAATTTATACATATACATGTACATGTAGTATTAATATACAAATAATTTTTATATATTTGCACATTAAAAAGTTCGGGGTCAGGTACGGGGCCTGGGATTTATGTTATCCCCATCCCCGCTCCATCCCCGGTTTCATAATTCGGGGATTCCCCGTCCCCATCCCCATCCCCGGTCAACTCGGGGATTCCCCAGTCAATTCAGGTTTGGGGATCGGGTCCCCATCGGGTACGGGTTTTATTGCCATCCCTAATGTAAACCCCTCTATCAAAATTAAGCCTGTGTAAATGAATGTGCAGAATATGGAGTGTTGCTGTTGTTTGAGAAATATGAACCATCTTGCATTTACAAGATTTATAGTTTTTTGTTGTCATTTGCATTAGTTATAAAAGTATTTAATATGTTTAGGTTTAGTAAGTGAGCAATGAATAGAATCATTCATTAAATCGGATTAGATCAGGTTATCGTGCTAAATGCTAATCCACGGGTTTTTTTTGTTAATCTGTTTTAGGGTTGAAAAGCCATCTCTCATGAACCAGTAACTTCTAATTCCGGTTTCTTAATATTTTTTTAGAAGTTAAAATTTTTATTCCAAAAAACGAGCAATTAACCCCAACATTAAGTTTATACAACCACCCTTTTCAGCTTACTTTTGGGCTTAAGGCCTCGTCTTTCATAAGCTAATGAAGTATAAAGTTAGAACAGAAATAGGCCAGGCCAAATAAGCTCTTAGGTTTATATATAAGCTTGAACAAACGCCATGATCAAGTGTTTATTTATCGTGTATGGTTTTTGTTTGCAGCAATTTAACACCAAAAGGACCTGAATAGCTAATGTTACGTTGAATCCTGATGAAATATCAACGCATGAACAAGGAAGCTGCAATGATATTGCATCAATTCAAGATCTTACAGGCAACATCAGCATGAAATATGGCAAGCTCGAATTTAGCCGTGGAGCTGGAAACAAGGATATTTACCTTGGTAATGAAGCTGTAATTACTTCTATATAATCTGATCATCACGTGCTCTAATTTAGATAATATATAATATGATCATCATGTTATTAATAATCTGATCATTATGTGTACTTATAATATATAATCTGATCATCATGTGCTCTATATAATCTGATCATCACTCCTCAAATATTGGATCCAAAGTATGTTTTGCATCTTCATGTAATAGCTTAAATTGAAGGCTTCTCTATTGCATACAAGTAACGACAAACACCCTATGCTGCATTTTTATTAGACGGTTATTCATAGACATTAACTTGGTGTTCACATTATTCACAATGTTGATTTATGCAAACGCTCCGTTATTCTTATGGGCAGCGCCCCCCCCCCACCCCCCCCCCCCCCCACCCCCCCCCCCCCCCCCCCCCCCCCCCCCCCCCCAAAAAAAAAACTTTGGCTACCGACCTGTTACACCCAAATCCGTTCCATCATTACGTCTTCGTCACAAAAACCACCAATGAGCTTTCTAACATGACAAACTTCCCGACTTATTCACTTCTTCTTGTAATTTGGTGCACTTTGTTATATCTGATTAACGATAGCGAGAACTTAGGCAAGGTACAACCAAAAGCTGATATGGTATTTTCATTGCTATGCACCCACAAAGAAAGCATTTCGGGGGGGGGGGGGGAAAAAATTACAAACCGACGTACCAGACGAATCATTGAGACACACATTTAGATTTTGATGAAGTTGACTGCGATGGCTTTTTTTTTTTTGTTGATATC
Organism: Tanacetum coccineum; assembly: GCA_026074375.1. Classification (NCBI taxonomy): domain Eukaryota; kingdom Viridiplantae; phylum Streptophyta; class Magnoliopsida; order Asterales; family Asteraceae; genus Tanacetum; species Tanacetum coccineum. The sequence goes on from BQNB010007116.1 coordinate 2,595, forward strand.
ACAGGTTCAGACCCGCACTTCATGAAATGACTCCTGCAACAATCAGTTCAGGAACTCATGCTTAAAACCCATCCTCCTTCAACACCGTTTGTACCCCGCAAGAACTAATTGCGGTTTTCTGTTTCACAGCTGTTTGATGAATTATCACTCTTCCCCATAGTGTTGATTATCCAGCCTGAAGTCATTGCTCCAATTGCTAAGTAGTTGCTCCAAAACTCTGGGGTGGATGTATCAACCAGTTCACCTCATTTAAACAATAGTCTGACCAGATTGCCACCATCACCTAGTAACTCTTAAAACAACACCCGAAACTCAATCTCCTTCCCATTCCTTAATGAGTTGAGAATACAATCAAGACTTAAGATGTTTGCACATTTTTATAATGGATCCGTTCTTTGGATTCCATTCAGAAAATGATCTAAAGCATCTTTTTCCTTCGGATGTTAGCTATTCGTTGTGCCAAACTGCTGCTCCAAACTCAAAACACGTTACCAAATAGACCAAGGATCATCCTTTAGACAACATCATCGGTGAAATCGATATGACCTATTTCCAACAAGAATCCAACTCAATGAACAAGCTTTATTTTGTTACTACGATTGGCCTTTCTAACAGCAGTTAACAAAGAACTATAAAGACGCCTTACTCAAGCATGTTGGATTGAAGCCAATGCAGAGGAGTTACATGAATTTGAACGTCTTGAAGTCTGGGAACTCGTTCCTCGTCTAGATAAAGTGATGGTTATTACTTTAAAATGGATCTACAAGGTGAAACTTGATGAATTAGGAGGTATTCTAAAGAACAAGGCTCGATTGGTTATCGTGCTTACCGTCAGAAAGGAAATTGATTTTGAGGAATACTTTTGCTCCAGTGGTAGACTTGATGCTATACGACTTTTCTCGCATATACTACCTACCAGATATGGTTGTCTACCAATGGTGTAAGACGACATTATTGACTGGCTTCTGTGCGAAGAAGTTTTTGTCAGCCAACGGCGGGTTTAGTGGATCACGACAATCCGAATCACTGTGTATAGCTTATGAAGGCTCTTATGGGGTGAAACAAGCTCCTGCGTGTGGTACAATTGTTGTCAAGTTTCTACTTTCTCAAGAATTCTCTACGGAACCGTGGATCCCAACATTATTCTTAAGAAGACGGACAAGAATCTTCTCCTGGTACAAATCTAGTTGATGCATAATCTTTTGCATCTAATACACCTGAATTATGTGACAATTTTCCAAAATATGAGTTCTCAAGTTTAAGATGTCGATGATGGCAAAATATCTTATTCTTAGGAGTACAGAACTTCAAAAAGTCCCAGGAGGGCATCTTTTAAACCATGTTCTAACTATGCTCTCGAGTCTTTGAAAAAAATAACCGGTATGGACATCTAGTAACCCGTGGATATCCCATGTGAGAAATCACATATGGCTGAAGGTACACAAGGGAAAGCGTAGATTCTACACACTATCGTGGAATGATTGGCACCCTTATGTATCTTACAGCCAGTAGACCAGACCTAACATTTATAGTATGCATGTGTGCCCTGTATCAGGCAAAGCCTACCGAAAAGCACCTCCATGCTGTAAAAAGAATCTTTAAATAACTAAGAGGTACTGTAAATCAGGGACTCTAGTATCCAAAGGATTCTTCTATTGCTCACGCTTAGGTAGGACGGCTGATCACGCGGGTTGCCAAGATACTAGACGAAGTACTTCTAGAAGTATGCAATTATTGGGAGACAGACTTGTTAGCTGGTCATCAAAAAGGCAAAAAAGCGCTGCAATATCAATAGGAAAGCTGAATATATGCTATGTCTGGATGTTGTGCTCAATTCCCTTTGGATGAGATCATAGCTTACCGACTATGGCCTTGGATTCAATAAAATTCCAATGGACTTATGATAACAAAAGCGCTATCGCTTATGCTTTGGGGGGGGGGGGGGGGGGGGGATGCAAACAACGTTCATCCATTCTCGATCAAAGGCATATAGACATCAGTTTCCATTCATAAACGAGCAGTTGAGAATGGAGTAGTAGAGCTTTACTTTGTCAACACAGAGTATCAACTAGCGGACATCTTCACTAAAGCCCTATGCAGAGAAAGAATTGAATTTCTTATCAACAAGCTGGGAATGCGAAGTTTTACGCCAGAAACTCTAAAACAATTGGCAGATGAAGCTGAAGAATAGTGGTGGTACCTATTCAAATATCCTGTATCATATGTATATATATTAAAAACCATAAAAACCAAAAAGATTTTTCATTTTTCAGAAAACTTTTATAAAATCAAAATACAAAAATATAAAATATTTAAAACCAAAGAAAAAAATTAAAAAATGAGAAAAATATAAAAAGAGGTAATAATGGCATGTCTTCTGAAAATCGATAACATTTACGGTCTTAGAAATGTCATTTAATAATGATACGAGGCTGTAAATGAAGTTCGAGCAGAAGTTTCCAAATGTTTCAAACATGCCAAAAATGGCTTGCTTATATATTTCATATAGCAACCAGGCTCATCATTTTAAAGGCAAGTATTTGAAAGAAAAACCTTGACCGATACTGGGAATTTATTCCTTGATGGGCTAATTTATGGACCATGCAAAGGCTTGTGTTTACTTGTTTACCATCCGTGCTTCCTATATTTCTATATAGTTACACATGTCAGTACGCTTATGTGTTAAATAAGCGAAATCCTTATTTTTGAGTGTTTGTCTTTCATTGCTTCATCAGAAAACTTGCTTTTTCAAGACATTCGACTTCTCAAACAATGACTACAGCTCTTTAAATAGAAAACGGGTCACTGTTTGAGAGGAAGAAAATGTCAAAAATCTTCTTCATAATAATAATGAGTTTCAGTGGAAAAAGGTTTTAAACAATAACGAAATATCATTTAAGGAAAGATAATTGAGCTTACCTTTCGCGTGCCTTATATGTTATGTGTTTATGCCTTTAGGGAGTATTTTGCATAAATTAAGTCTATAGGTGTGATAGTTTAAACATTAGGGACTTTTTGTGCTAATTTTTTAACTTGTATATGCCTTATAAAACTTATATAAGCAAAATGGATAATGTATAAACTACAGGGGTTAAATATGTAAAAAAAATTAAAAATACCCTATACCCCATCAGTCCCACCCCATCCCCGGTTTTTCACAAACACACACTTAACAATATTTTTTACCTCCCTCACCATAACTCGATCGCCATCATCTCCATCTCCATCACTTGTTATTTTCGCATCTAAGGTATAACTACAATCTCGTTCTACACATTCCTTATTACATTCTCAAACCTGAAGGAATTTTTGATTTCACCATTTTTGAACTCGTTAGAACCCTAATTTTCATATTAGGGTTTCTTAAAATCAAAAGTGTTTAAATCTTCAAATTGATTGAGGGGTTTTGATGGCATTGGTGTGTAGAAGCCTTGTTTAAAGCAGTTTTATATGGGCTTAACATATGAATAAGATTTGATCAATTGTCCGATTCGCATATTCGGGTTTTGTAGGTTTCAATGTTTATTGTTAGTGGGTAATATAATGGATATGTATCTTATAATCTCTTGAATGTAAAAGAATGTCTTAACATGCCATATACGTGTATAATCTTGTTGAGATGTTGGTGTTCTTGCTCGGTTTGAATTTTTATGCATTTGTGTTGATTGAGTGTGATACAAATTCATGTGTTAAATGCTTATAAATATTGCTTAACGGCTATATAATGATAAAGATTGTTAAAGTGTGAATGCTAAATCGTGTTTGAGAATTATTTGTGAAGAACCCAAACTAGTCAAACCGATCTAATCGAATCCCTTAGGGAACCGACCGATCTAGCAAATTCCATTTGGAACTGATCTAGTCAAAACTCCTTTTGGAACCGATCTAGTCAAACCTCTTTAGGAATTGATCTAGTCAAGTTCCTTGAGGACCGATCTAGTCATTTTCTCTTAAAGACCCGATCTAGTTTTCTCATTAAGGAGTCAATCTAGTCAAGTCACTTGAGACCCGATCTAGTTTTCTCATTAAGGAGCCGATCTAGTAAATTTCCTTGAGACCTGAACTAGTCGTTTTCCTTAAAGGACCCGATCTAATTTTCTCACTGAGGAGCCAATCTAGTAGATTTGTTTAAAGACCCGATCTAGCTGTTCTCATTCAGGACCCTATCTAGTGAAATCTTTAAGGAACCAATCATAGATTTTGGACCAACAACACTTAAGATCAAAATTTCAATTTGAAGGTAATTTAAAACTTAACTTAGAAGGCTAATTAAAATTGGTTAATTATGCTATCTAATTGAGTTAAAAATAGGCTTAAAAACAAGGTAAAATCAAGGTTAACTAAAATACGACTTAGGATATCTAAATTCTCTACCAGTTAGAAAGACCACGATTCCTAAATTGTCAAAGTCGTTGCCTTAATCCCTTAAGCATATAAGTCTATCTAAGTTGCCATTCAAAGGAATAGATCTTTACAAGTGCTAAAAGTCTTAGAGGTTCTAATACTTAAAGAAAATTTTCACATCATGATAAAACATAAAGTGTTCACATAAAAGGTCTATATAGTTATATATAAACTTGGTTATATAAAAACTGTATTGATTCTTTCTTAAGCAGAACCATGGACATCACAAGAGATTAACAAATTGCATTGGATGACGCTTTAGTCGCTCCTGCCAACCGACTCAAGATTGGCAAAAGTAATCTTCGACTAAGCTCAGACCTCAACTCAAAAGAAGCAACTCTTCAAGTGGTGTATGATGTTTTGAAACTCACTCCCTTTTACAAGGCATTCCAGATCACAGCGGATGTTCCAGAAATATACATGCAAGAGTTTTGGGCCACTGCTACAGTTCATCACCACTCGATTCGTTTCAAGATGAACAATAAGAAACATATTGTGAATCTTGAGTACTTCAGAGAAATGCTTCAAATATGCCCTAAACTCCCTGATCAGCAATTCGAGGAACTACCCTTTGAAGAGGAAATTCTCACGTTTCTCAGAGATCTTGGTCATAGTGGAGAGATAAAGGTGATCACCGATGTCAATGTCAACAAGCTGCATCAACCCTGGAGATCATTTGCTGCGGTTATCAACAAATGTCTGAGTGGTAAAAGTACCGGATATGACAGTCTTCGACTATCTTTTGACTCAAATCCTCTAGGGCCTGTTACCATAAGAAGAACGTAGCTATGCCTACCTTCTGTAGGAGATCTCTGTTTATCAGCGTAGAGTACAAGAATGTCAAGATGAGTAATGAGATGTATACCCTCGCTTCTCCAAAGTCATCGTCAACTTCTTCATGGACTAAGGTTCAATAATTCCAAGTACAGTAAAGTGTAATTGGCACTTATTTGCCCGTGTGACTACATGTTTACCATGATAAAGGTTGTCTCTATGCATGAGGATACACAACTATATGGTGCCATTTTGCCTAATGAATTGACGAATGAAGACATCAGAAACTCTAAATCCTACAAAGAGTACTATGCCATTGCTTCAGGAGCTGAACTCCAAAGATTAAAGCAAAGGGTCATATAGAAGCTAGTTGGAATGACATGTCACAGACTTTCCATTAAAGGCAAAAGATTATGACTTATGCAAAGGCCTGACTAAAATACAAAGAAGAAGGCAACTGCAAAGACCATCTAAGCTAAAGGTTCTAAAATGCTATCTGCGGTTGCTTTCACAGAGAGAACAATAAAGTAGCAAATCAAAAAGAAGCCTATACAAAACTCACAGTTCTATGCAGCGGCTCAGGTTGTGATGAAGGAATCGGTAGTTTACCAGGGGTTACCGATGTGCGACTTATGAAAATCTAATGATGTGCAATCTCTTGGATGTAAAGTGTAGAAGACGATGATGATGATTTTAATGTGATTAAGATGATGATTTAGATGACAATGATGATGGATGGTAAACAATTTGATGATGAGGACGATGTGATTGTTAGCCTTAAAATATTTGGTGACATATCCGGAATTACATTAGTTTTTTTCATAGGTGACACATAGGGACTAATATTGACAAGTACGATAGTTGTGTGTCACTAGGGACTATAAAATACCCCCTTCATTCTCTCCATGGACGGGGTGGTGAAGCTCACATTTTGTAAAAAGTGTGTGTGTGTGTATTTTCTCTGGAAAAACACACACAACTTACCATCTCTCATTATTTATGTATCCTGATCTAACAAACTGTTAGCAATAATGCGGGTGTTTTTTTTATGACGAAATATGGCTTTGTAAATCGTCCGGATTTGGTTGCATTAACCTCCAGTTCCGTAAGGACCGTTTTATAGTATAAATATTTACCGTGATAGGTAGATTCAAAGAATCTCCTTGACAGGGTTTCAGCTCAAAGCGTAGGGTTCTAACACAGAGTATTAGATTTACCATGCTTGCTTGTTCTCATTACCGAAAACGTGCTCAAAGAAGACACTCGGTATGAGTGAATCAGATTAGTTACTATCTTTCTGATTAGCGTCAATTCATTTTCCTGGAAAAAGTTGATTCACATTGTAATAGATACCAGCGTTTCTTTCCAGTTGAAACAAGTTTGATTCATATAGAATTGTACAAGTCACCTACCAAGAGCTTGTTTGATGTTGGCTCAAGCAGGATTACATCTTCATTGTGAGATTCATAAGTATCACTTCGGTTGTTCTGGCAAAATCATAGGATATTGAGTTGGATCTTGTTAACTGCTTGTGAACTTTATGATGTTCAACAAGTGTTTGAGATGTAATGTGTCATTATTGAGATTTATTTGATGATTCTCTTGGCTCTAGACTCGTTAGTGGCATTTCTGGTTATTAGTAATCGGAAGAAAAAAAGCTGGAGCCGACTGCCTCCGATTTCAATATTAACTAACTCGGAGTGAGAAGTCAATAGAGTGTGTGTTCTCCGTGACTAATGAGACATGTTTCTTTTGAGAGAAACCGAATGGTGGGAGGGTTGTGCATTGATCACTGGGTTAATGGTTGTGTATTCATTGTCTGCAATCAACTTGTGATTCTGACTGCATATGTATTGACCCGGTTTCTGCCTTAAGTTGTGCGGGTTGGTTCTTTCTTTTGTCCCTTTATCCATACATTTTCCTTTGTAATTCTTCAACCCCTTCATATCGCTTACCAATGCGTATTACTAATCACCTTGTTGTGTTTGTTCCAGTGTTAGCTTAATCTTAGTCGGCATTATTCCCTTATACACATTCATCTTCAATCATACCTAAGGACTGCTAGTTCTAACTATGGAGTGTCCTTGGGTAGATCCCTCCGGTTATGGTTGGCATCAGAGGACAAGTACACTAAACCTTACCACCTTATGTCTTCAGATTCGTCGTGAAAATAAGATGTTGTTAGGTATAGAGATCGAACCATAAAACCTTTTTCGTATAGCACTTTGAGTCTTTTAGATCACATTTTAAATACATTTCTCCCCTTATTTTAAATTCTAAGTCACTTAGTTTTTTTTTTGAAATACTGTTGATGTTAATATTTGTTCTTTGAAAAAGTCTTGTGGGAGAACAAAAAAAAATTATGGGTCTGAATGAATGGTTTGGAACATTATGATAATGTTTGTTTATTTGAATACTTAGATTGGTCGTTTGATGATGTATTCAGAACATTAAAACGTTGTTTTACGAAAAACTCCCCCTCAAAAATAGGAACAATTAAGTAAATTGTTGTCTTTGAAACATTGGGAGGGATGGAGTGTTGACGCATCACAATTTTGAAAGATTATGAATTGTCATCGTGAAACTTACTTGAAAAATTATGTTCAACTTTTTGATAAACACCAAATGGTAGAGGACTTCTCTTACTAACGTCAAGGGTAAGCGCACTGAAAGTACAATTCCTTTTTCGTGAGCTTAAACTTTGAATGTCTGTATGACATCTAAGACGCAGATGGAAAAGTTGAAATTTCCGTTGGTAGGATAATTTATCTTTATGGATAATCTTTTACTTTTTTTGAAGTCGGGTTTCGTTCTGATATTTGTATTAAGCCATTTAGAAAATTAGAAATGACTTGTTTTGAAAATCTATTGCAAACTCTCGCTCGAACTTCATTTACACACCCGTGTCAAGGTTAATCGACATTTCTAAGCACGTAAATGTTATCGATTCCAAGAGACATGTCGAGAAGAATATTTTTTTTTTGAAACATTTTCTGATTTTTTGATTTTGTATTTTCTTTTTGAAAAAATTTATATTTTATTGTGTAATTTTTCTTTTTTTTCAAAAAATATGTACATGTTGATGTTTGATGAAGTATCAAGCAGATTCTTTTGTCAGAACCTCCAGTTCTGCTGGAGTCAAACATCTCATACCCAATTGCTGACGAGTACTGAAACCTGTCTTCAGAAGGGCTTTAGTAAAACATGTCAGCAATTGGTATTCTGTCTGACAATGTACAATTCAATTATACCAGTTTTCAACCTGTTCTTTGATGAAAAATGATACCGAGATAAATATCCAACCCACTAAACTCATGGATATGCTTGTACGGGGTGCTGCAGTGGTTGCTTGATATTGTTATGGCTGACTGAGAGTCGCTATACAACGGTATTTTATTGTAGTTGAAGCATTATCTTGAAGTGTGTCCCATCCACATTACTGAGATCAATTGCAGATTACGCCACGTATTCCAGCTTGGGAAGACATTGCAGTTCAGTCCTGCTTCTTTGAACATCAGCTGACTAACATTATCACCTAGGAACTGTATTCCTCCGGAAGTGCTTTTGCCAAGTATCAAGCAACCGGCATGATCGGCATCTGAAAAGCTTGTTTAACAGCGTTTTCAGGGATGACGATCAGCCGGTTGCTTGATACTTGCATAAAAGCACTTTGGAGGAATACAGTTCTTGGTGATTAATGTTAGTCAGCTTGGAAGTCAAAAGTGCAGGACTGTACTGCAAATGTCATACAGCAGTGGCTGAATTCGTGGCGTTATCTGCAAGTTGCTGCTCAAGTAATGTGGATGCTGGGACACAGCTTCAAGATTATGGGCTTCATATACAATAAAATACCGTTGTTATTGCGAATCTCAGTCAGCCATAAACAATATCATGCACCCCGTGCAGCACTCCCGTACCAAGCTTATCCATCCTCGTGTATCTTTTCATCAAGAACAGGTTGAAAACGTATAATTGAATTGTTCTTATGTAGAACAGGATACAATTGGCTGAATGTTTAACTTAAGCCCTTCCTGAAACGCGGTTTCAGTATCTCGTAAGGCAAAAAATTTGGTATGTGTGTTTGACTCAGCAGATCTGGGGTTATGACAAAAGAATCTGATGATTACCTCATCAAACATCAACATGTACATATTTATGAAAAAAGAAAAAAATACAAAAATATAAAATTTCAAAAAGAAAAATACAAAATCAAAAAAATCAGAAAATGTTTCAAAAAAAAAAATATTCTTCTCGAACATGTCTCTGGAATCGTTAACAGTTTACCGTGCTTAGAAATGTGATTAACTTGACACGGTTCTGTGTAAATGAATTTCGAGCGAGAGTTTGCTAATAGTTCTTAAATGTCATCTCTAATTTTTAAATGGCTTATGTACACAATATAGTACGTAACCCCGGACTTCAAATAAGAAAGTTTATCCATAAAGATAAATTATACTAAACATTCGGAAATTCAACTTTTTTCTCGGTCTTGAGCTTGTTCATTTACAAAGACATTCAGTTTTAAGCTCACGAAAAAGGATTGTGTAGTTTCCAGTGCGCTTACCATTGCGTTAGAAGAGAAGTCCTCTAACAATTTTGGTTTTTTCAAAAAGTTGAACATTAATTTTTCACAGAATTTCTCGATGAAAATCATAATCTTTCAAAATTATGTGTTCAAACTCACATCCCTCTCAAATGTTTTCAATAATGACAACAATTTCATTAATTGGTCCTATTTTTGAGGTGGGGTTTTTCGAAAAAACAAGTTTTAATGTTCTTGAATACATCATCAAGACCTTTTCTTATGTATTCAATAACATTTTCAAAATGTTTCCAAACATTCATGCTGACATATTTTTTCCCACAACTTTTTCAAAGACAAATTTTAATACTCAGTATTTCAAAAACTAAGTGACTTAGAATTAAATTAAAGGGAGCAAATGTAATTAAAAATGTGATCTAAAAAGACTCAAAGTGCTATTCGAAAAAGGTTTTATGGTTCGATCTCCATACCCTACAACATTTATTTCACGACGATTTGAAAGACATAAGGTGGTAAGGTTAGGTATTGTCCCTATGATCTCCATCCAGAACGGAGGGATCTACAAAAGGACACTCCATTGTTTGAAATTCAGTATTAGGTTATGATTGGAGTATGAATGGTATAAGGAGCATCCAAACTAAAACTAACAAAAAATTAACCACTCCACTAAATAAATTAAAAATATGCCGACTAGATTGAGCTAACACTGGTAACATCACAAACAAGGCTGGGTTGTTAGTAATGAGTTATTGGTAAGCATGTTGGGGTTGAAAATTACAAAGAAATGTATGGAAAAGGGTCTAAAGAAAAGAAGCCATCCGCACATCTTAAGGCTGAGGAAAAACGGGTCTAATACATATTGCTGTCAGAATCACAAGTTGATTGCTGACATGAAAGACGACATCATTGTACCCAGTGATGCAATGCAAACCTTCCAGCCATTCGGGATTTTCTCTCTCAAAGAAACTTGTCTCATTTCGTCACGGAGATACCAACGAATCTATTGACTTTCTCACTCCGAGTTAGTTAATATTGAATGGGTTGGCAGTTGCTCCAGTCGATTACTAATAACCAAAATGCACTTAATCGAGTCTAGAGCCAAGAGATCATCAAATAAATTCTCATAATTGGACAACATTACATTTCCAATACACTTGGTTGAACATCATTAAGTTCACAAGCTGTAACAAGAGTCATACGGCATTATCCTTATGATTTTCCGAACATCCGAGTGATACTTTTGTAATTCACAATGAGATGGTAATCCGCTTGAGCCAGCATCAACCAGCCTATTGGTAGGTGACTTGCGACGTTTCTTTTATGAATCAAACTTGTAGTATACTGGGAAAAAAGAAACGATGGTGCGATTCATTTGTGAATCAAACTGTTCAGGAAATGAACTTGAGGCTTATTCTGTAGATTGTAACTATCTGATTCACTCTTACCGTGTTGTCTGCTTTGAGACGTTTCGGTAATGAGAACAAGCAAGCATGGTGAATCTAATACCATCTGTGTTGAGAAGGACCCTACCGCTTTGAGCTGGAAACCTGTCAAGGAGATTCTTTGAATCACCTGATCTCAGGTACTATATTTCATTCTTTAAATTCGGTTCCTCCTACGGAACTGGAGGTTATTTTCAACACAAATCCGGTCGATATGACAAAGACGCATTTCGTCACCCGGCTTTATTGCTAAACGTTTTAGTTCAGGATACATTATAGAATAGAGATGGGAAGTTCGGTGTGTTACTTCATGAGAAAATACAAACACTCACACTTTTACAAAAGTGTGCTTCACCCCTAATGGAAGTATGAAGGGGTTATTTATAGTCTAGTGACACACACTATCGTTTGCGAGGTCATTTTGTCCCTATGTGGCTCGCTTTATAATTAAAACTAATGTAAATTCTCGGTTATGTCACATATTTTTAAGGTCTAACAAGCAGGCATCGTCATCATCATCATAATTGTTACCATCATCATCATTGTCATCATCATCATCATCTTAACTCACATTAAATTCATCATCATCGTCTTCTTCACTTGACTTCCAAGAGATTTGCTCATCATTAGATTCATAAGTACGGACATCGGGGAACAACTGGTATCTACAGTTCCTTCATCTGCAACTGAGCCGTTGGCTGAGATCTGTGTTGATGTGTTTGTATTAGGCTTCTTTTTTTCTGTAGCTGTATTTGGTTCTGCTTCTGTTAAAGCAACCTCTGATTGCATTGTCTATGACCTTTAAGCTTTAGTTGTCTTTGCTAGGTGATTCTTCTTCTTAGTAGTTTTAGCTGCTTTGCATAAGTCTTTAAGTCTTTTGCCTTTAGTGGAGGCGGTCTTTGAACATGTCAGATCCTTGTTCTTCTTGACCATTTGCTTTAATCTTTGGTAGTTCAGCTCCTGACTGCATATGGTTAGACTCTTTGTAGGATTTTAGAGTTTCTGATGTCTTCATTCGTCAATTCATTAGGCAAAATGGCACCATATAGTTGTGTATCCTCATGCATAGAGACAACCTTTATCATGGTAAACATGTAGTCATCTCTGGCATAGTGCCAATTTACACTGTTCCTTCTTGGAATTGATTGATCCTTGGCCATGAAGAAATTGATGATGACTTTGGTGAAGCGAGGGTAGTACATCTCATTACTCTTCTTAACATTCTTGTTCTCTACTTGATAAATGAAATCTTCCCATAAAAGGTAGGCATAGTCCACGTTCTTCTTATGGTACATGCCCTAGAGGATTTGAGCTTAAGATAGTCGAAGACTGTTATATCCGGTACTTTTTCCACTTAGACATTTGTTGATAACCGCATCAAATGATCTCCAAGTTTGATGTAACTTGTTGACATTGACATCAGTGATCATTTTAATCTCACCACTATGACCAAGATCTCTTAAAAAATAGTGAGAATTCCTCCTTCTAAGGGTTGTTCCTCGAATTGCTGATTAGGGAGGTTGTTAGGGCATATCTGAAGCATTTTGCTCTGTAAGTACTCAAGACTAACCAATATGTTTATTATTGTTCATCTTGAAACGAATCGAGTGGATGAGGAAACTATAGCAGTGACACCAAAAAACTCTTGGTGTAAATTTCTGGAACATCCGCTGTGATTTGGAATGCGTTTTGTTAGAAGGGTTCATCTCAAGTGACGTTTCAAAACATCATAGACACTTGTAGAGTTTTCTTTTGGACTTGAGGTCAGAGCTTAGTCAAAAATTACTTTTGCCAATCTTGAGTCGGGTTTGCAGGAAGAGGAGCAAACTAAAGGTCATCCAATGTAATTTTCAGTCTGGTGATGTCCCATTGGGTTAGGCTTAAGAAAGAATCAATACAGTTTTTATATATAACCAAGTTTATATATAACTATATAGACCTTTTATGTGAACACTTTATTATGATGTAAAAATTAGGACCTTAAGACTTTTAGCACTTGTAAAGATATATTCCTCTAAATGGCAACTTAGATAGACTTATTTACTTAAGGGATTAAGACAACTTCTATGACAATTTAGGAATCATGGATTTTCTAACTAGTAGAGAACTTAGATATCCTAAGTCGTTTATTAGTTAACCTTGATATTACCTTGGTTTTAAGCCTATTTTTAATCATTAAATAGCTTAATGAACCAATTTTAATTAGTTACTAATTTTAAAGTTTTACTTTGCCATCCCAAATTGGAATTTGATACTTAGTGTTTTTGGTCTAAATCTATGGATGGTTTTCTTAAGATCTTCACTTGAATAAGATGTTAAACATTCACTAATCGGGTCTTAAAAAGAATGAACTAGATCCGGTTCCAAAAGAAGGATTTTGAACTAGATCGGTTTCCAAAGGATATTTGACTAGATCGGTTCCAAAAAGGAATTGACTAGTTCGGTTCCCACATAGATTGACTAGATCAGTTCGTTCAGAAAATTGACTAGTTCGGTTCCTTTAGGGACTGACTAGTTCGGTTCCCCTAAGATTGACTATATCGGTTCCTTATGGGACTGGATTCTAGTTATGTTCCCACCATAAGATTGACCTAGATCTGGTTATTCAGATGATTGATAGATCGTTTTCCTTAAGGGATTTGACTAGTTCGGTTCCTTAAGGGACTGACTAGATCGGTTCTTGAAGTGTCTTGACTAGATCGGTTCTTTATGGGACTTTGACTCATTCGGTTCCAACGGGTTTGATTAGATCAGTTCCCAAAGAAAATAACTAGATCGGTTCCCAAGGATATTGACTAGATCGGTTCCCAAAAAGAAAAACGACTAGATCAGTTTCTCATATAACTTCACAAACATGATTTTTGTTCACGGGTTAATCATTTATATCAGTTTAAACTATTTTAGTAACATTTATAAGCAATTTTAAACCATGGACACAATGTTATAAGCAAAAACCAAATAATGTCACACACAATCAAATCGACAAGAACATGAGTGTTCATCAAGGTATATACTATGTATATCATCTAAGATGTTCAAACATATCTATAATGATGAAACATCTCCCCATGCTTAACCCCACTAACAATAAAACCTTATACCGAACCCCCAAATTGGATGATAAAAGTTCATCCATATACTAATTTGCATATGTAACAAAACACAAAACTGAGTTCATGAGTGATATTGTCACTCTAAACATAAACTAAAGCCTCAATCAATTTTAGGTTTTACAAAGTTTATGTTTTTGAGGATCCCAAATCAATTTTTAGGGTTTTCAAAATCAATATCATTGTTATATCTCAAATTCTTTTGGAGATGTGAGTTGTTTAAGATGTTGTAAGAACACATTTCTTTTTACTTAATGCACGTAGATAAACTAGAAATGGAAGTTGGAGATTGGCGATTTGTGAGTGTGTGGGAGGAAAAATATGTTTAAAGTGTGTGTTTGGTGTGTAAAGGGAAAAAGGAGTGTGGGATGGGATTAGGGTATTTTTATTGTTTTTTTATTTGACCCTATAGTTATATACATTTTTATTTGCATTATTTAAGTTTTTATTAAGGCTTAGATAAGTTAAACAATTATCACTACTCGAAGTCCCTAATGTTTTTTTATACTATCATACATATTGAATTAATTTTTGCAAAATTACCCCTAAAAGGCTTAAACAAGTAACATTTAAGGCACACATAAGCTAAACTTAATTAACTTTCCTTAAAGAATGATATTTCGTTATTGTTTAAAAAACTTTTTCCCTTTAAACACATGACTTTCTGAAGAAGATATCTGACATTTTCTCTCCCTACTAACATGATCCGGTTTCTTTTTAATGAGCTGTCGGTCGGTGTTTGTGAGTCATTGTCCCTTAAATGCATTTTCTGGATGAAGCCAATGGTTTTTGATTATGAAGAACCAAAAACCAATTGTTAAATAAGATTTCTCTTATTTTAACAACCTTATGGCATGACATGACACTTATGGAAATATTAGAAGACGGGTATATGATGCAAAGTAATCACAAGCCTTTGCTATGGTCATTAAGTAGACCATACCTGAGAATAAATTCCCGTTGAGAGGTCAAGTTTCCTTTTTGAAATACTTGCCTTCAAAATGAAGACCGGGTTGCTATCAAAAATAATAGCAAGCCATTTTTGGCATGTTTTGAAAAACATTTGAACTTCTGCTCGAAACTTCATTTACAGCCTGTGTATCATTATTGACTGACGTTTCTAAGACCGTAATTTGTTATCGATTTTTAGAAAGAATGCCATTATTACTATTTTTTATATTTTTATCTTTTTTTATTTTTTTCTTTGGGCTTTTATATATTTTATATTTTTGGTATTTTGTTTTTTTAAAAATTTCTAAAAATGAAAAATCTTTTTCGGTCCTTTTATGGTTTTTCTTATCATATACTTTTGATGATACAGGATATTTGAATAGGTACACTACTATTCATCAAACTTCATTCTGCAAATTGTATCTGAGTCTCGCGCGTTTAAAATACTTGCATTCCCCATCTTGTGGATAAGAAAATTCTTTTCTTATCGTAAAGAGCTCTTTAGTGAAGATGTTCGACAGTGATACATTCGTATTTGACAAAGTAAAGTGCGATCACACCATTCTTTAACATGCTCTTGATAAAGTGGATGATCTGATGTCTATATGCTTTGATTGGAATGTTGAAGTTGTTGCAGCATAAAGGCCAATAGCGCTCGATTTTGTTATCACAGTACATTATGCGCTATGAGTTAAAGGAGGGGTGCCTATTTACCACGATAGTTGACGGATCAAACGGCTTTCCCTTATGAATCCTCATTCAGTTTGGATTTCTCCACATGAGAGTATCCACTGGGGTCACAAGAGGCAAAACTGTATTTATTTTTAAAAGATTAAGGGCATACTTTGAGCTGGTTAATAAAGATGCCTTTGGGACTTTTGTGAAATTTTTGTCCTAAGGAAAATGAGATTTTACCATTTCCATTGACATTCTTAAATTTTGAAAAACACTTGATTTTAGAAAAAATTGGTTCCAAAAGTTCAGTGTATAGATTGCAACAAAGAAATTCATCGACATAAACTTGTTCCAGAAGTAATTTCGTGCCTTATTACGGATCATGAACATGTAGGATCCACTGAGACTTTGGAGAAGTCTTGGATATCAGGAATTCGAAGACTAAATGTCATTACCTCGAGCGTTTGAGCTTGTTTCAATACCATAAAAGAGCTTTCTTTAGCTTTAAGTAACGTGATTCGGGGTTTATTGGATCCACAAAACATTCGGCTGGCTAACATAAACCATCACCGCAATTACCATTCAGAAAAGCAAATGTCTTGACTCATTCGGTAGACAAACCATGTTACTGTGAGCGACAACCGCGAAGGGGAGAGAAAAAAATCTTATAGGTTTTAATCTTGCAAACCGGAGCAAATGACTTTCAAAATCAATTCCATCTTCTTGAAGTAACACAAGCACTAGTCGAGCCTTGTTCTTTGGAATACCTCCCACTTTGTAGATCCACTTCAAAGTAATAACCATAACTTTGTCTGGTCGGGGTACAAGCTCCCATACTTTAAGGCGTTCGAACTCATTGAGCTCTTCTTGCATTGCTTTGATCCAGCAGGATTGAGTTAAAGCATCTTTATACGTCTTGGGTTCAACAACAGTGAGGAAAGATCTTAGTAAACAGAAAGAGCTTGCTATGTAACTACAGCCTCATTGTGGAAACTTGGTCTAAGAGGTAGTTCACACGATTATGTTTTCAAGTGTGTTGAATCTAGTTACATTTGCTATCTGTGTAAGAATTTGGTATATGGATGCACAATTGTTATGAATAGAATCGGTTGATGACGATTGGTCAGAAGGAACGTCTGGAATTGATGATCCAAAGTACGGATCATTATCCATTATGTGATTTCAATATCTTGTTTGTCTTCTTCAACATCGTTAGGAATGACTGGAGATTAAGTTTCGGTTGTTGTTTGAGAATGACTTGTTGATGGTGCATCTTGGTCAACATTTTGTTGAAGAAGGTGAAACGGTTTTGAACAGCAGGAGCTGAGAGCTACTACTTTATGATTGGTTAGCTAACGACTTTCAGGGGCTGGGTAATCAAACACTGGAGTGGAGGTGTAAGTATTCATCAAAACTGAGGTTGAAACAAAAGATCCCAATAAACTTTTTGATGGTGACGTTTACTAACGGTGTTGAAGGAGGAAGGGTTTGTCACGAGGTATTGAATCATGGTTGCAGGAGTAATGTCATTGAAGTGCGGGTCTACAAAACAATAAACCCGTCATAACTGAATGCTGATGTTAGAAGCCATTTCAGTTAGTCATCAAAATCTATATGAATTGTTTCAATGATTCGTCGGGTACGTCGGTTGTAAATTTGAAATGCTTTCTTTTGTGGTGGCATAGCAATGAAATCTAATATACTTTTGGTTTGTAACTTACCCAGTTTCTCTATATTTGTCGTGATTAGCAGAGTGCACCAATACATGGAAAATGATTAAGTCGGGAGGTTTGTAATGTATAAGCTCATATGGTGTTTTGTCGATTTTGTCGCAGATATACGATGGACTGATTTGGGTGATAACATGCGTAGGTAGCAACTGCTTTTTGCCATAACATAACAGTAGGCTTTTGCATAATCAACATTGTGCGGGCACTATTATTTGGGTCGATTTTCGTCTTTACAAAGACACCATTTTGATGTGGTGATGCGGAGCAACAGATGTTTCATGAGAAATGCCAAATTTTTCATAATATTCACGTAAAGTTTGATTAACAAATCCAGTTCTATTATCTGTTCTGATGCGTCGGACAGGTACTTTAAGCCGCACTTGGATTATCTTGAGAAACTTGATTTTGAAATAATGGAGGCTTCATCTTTTTGTCCTTACGCACTTAACCCATGTAAATCGAGGTAATTTCATCAACAAGACTAGAGGATGTACTTCTTTTCCATTAACACTTGACGACCCGCATTGGACCACAAAGATCCATATGTGCAAAAGTTGAGTTTTTTCTTGGTTGGTGTCTTCGATTTAGGTTTTGTGGGGTTTCTTCTGCTTTTCCCATTGCAAACAGAACACAGATGGTCCTTTTCAAATTTTAGCTTAGTGAGAACTCGAACAAAGAACCGTTGTCTAGCTAAAAGGTTTGATTGGCCACCATAGTTCAGGATGAGACAGACGTCGGTGCCATAGCCAGGTCTTTGTCTATGAGGCTTTTGCGAGAGAAATACAGGATGAGGACGCCATAATTTCTCTAAAGACAGAGTATACTGATTGTTGGTGAGATCCTGTTTTAGTTAAACAGATCAACACATTCTAAATTTCATATTTGAAGAGGTGTGTTGACGAGATAAGCAACTTCTAGGTTCGATTCACAAAAATTGCCCAACTGGAGACATAGTTTGTGTCCAAGTCTGTTATGGATTATAGTTTTTATACAGTATATTATATTAATACACAAAAGTATAGAGTATAATTCCCAAAGTAGCCCTCTAGGAAAATTCTTATACAAATATATAATAATAATAATATACGTATGATTACCGGAGAAAGTATGCTTTCAGGTCGTTTCCTCAACGACTGTGAATTTGAAACCACCCCTTAGTTGGATAAGATTTGATAAGAGGCAATAAAGAATTTTGATTATCTATAACTACTAATTGAAAGCAACAAATAAAATAAGCAAACAAAAGCAATTAAGCACTTAAACTAATTAACGGGAGCAAATAAAACGCGACAAATAAGCAAATAAGACAAAATAAAACTTTAAAAATGGAAAGTAAATTTCTAAACCTAAAACAAGACAAAAGAAAATTTAGGAAAAAGAAAAATATTTTTTTTGTTATTTTTTGAATTTTATTATGAATTAAAAACTATTTTAATCTAATTAAATCCTAAAAAAATAGCAAATTAGTCCTAAAAATTAAGGAAAATGATTTTTTTAAATTAGACAAAGTCTAAAATAACATAAAAAACTCAGAAAAATATTTGTAAACTATTTTTTAAAATTAAATTCAATTTTTTAATTAAAAATAAGGCTTAAAAACTGAAATAAAATATCCTAAAGTTGTAAAAATGATTTTTTCTGAATGAAACCAAAAGTAATTTTTATAAAAACTAAAAATAATATTTTTTTGTAATTTTTCTGAACTTTTTTCTATTTTTTATGATTTTTCCGAAAATTAAATCTAAGAAAAATGATTAAAAATAATCTACTTATGGAAAAATGTGAAAAATTTCAAAAAAAAATCTATAAATGAACAAGGTTTACTAGAAAAAATAAAAGAAGCAGCTCAGCTTATCGAATAAGCTGTGAAAAGTAGTTTTTAGCTAAGGCTTTATAATGAAAAAAGAAAATTAAATGTGTACAAAGTTTAAATGTGGAGAGGAAGTGGATAGATATGCTATTGTGAGCATATTGGTATAGTTTGTTGTATTGTGTGGTGGGTGAGGGTCGTGGTGTTCGAGGTTGGTACACCCCTTTTTGCAATTTTTTTTTTTTTTGAAAACCAAAAGCTAAAACTTATTAAGCACACACTTTTAAGCACTTTTAACAAAACAAGTATGAACTGAATCTCAAAATTAAGCTCTAAAAAGCTTAAAAGATTCTGTTTACAGAAAATGAGCTTTTGAGCTCTTAAAAGCTAAAATTGACTAAAAAGCTTGCACACAATTCATTATAAGCTCAAATGCAAATCTAAAAGCTGTTCTAGCTAGCTTAAGATGTCTACTAACTAGATTTGAAAAGCTATATTAACTAAAATCATTTTGAACTAACTGAAATTGATGAATAAAGTAGCAAACTGAGGAAGCAATTCAAAAGGCTCAAAGACTCTATAAACTAAAATGCACAATAAGCTAAACTAATCCTAAGCTTTTGAAAATATTTAACTATATATAAGTAAAGTATCAAGTTATAAAAATAACTATGCTATAAGCTAGTTATCTAAGAATAAATCTAACAACTAGTTAATACTGTTTTGATTTTTTAAGATTTTTGATGACTTTTTAGAAGCTAATGTCAAACTGAATTAAGCTAAAAAAATGGAAAAATGAGATTTTAAACTATATTAAGCTCTATGTGAGTCTATACTAGCTGAAATTTAGATCTAAATCCTACATTAACCTTACCTAAATGATACTAGAAAAAGTCAGCAGTAGTAAATGATGTTATATGCTGATGCAATATGGCAAAAAGCACAAAAATCACTTAATTGCAGGAGACTTTTGATTCAAGCCTGCTTAACCACACTTAATGAGTGTGTTTGACACCAATGAAAACACAAAAAAGTAAGCCTACAAAGCTTAGAACCAATTTTAGCTTAATAAAGAAATAAGGATATCTCCCCTGGTGCACAAGCAAACTTATTAAGCCATAAAATCTTTATAAACTTAAATATGTTTCTTATCTACTCTAAATACCTTATTTAATGTACATAATTATATCAAAAGAAAATTCAAGGTTCATTTTGACTTCTGGTGGTCAACAAGACTCATAAACCAAACCCCTTTAACTTTTTGAAGTTTCTCATTTGATGTCTTAGATTTGAAGTTTAATTAACAAAACCTTAAAACAGATATAATAGTTTTAACAAGCTTTACAAACAGATTTCAACTACTTATTAAGCTAGAATTGAGATCTAAATGCTTAGTTAACTTTTTTTTTTTGGATTTTATGAAAATTTTTTTTAAGATAAGTAATGAAATATTAAGATTAATATACTAATCTAAAACAGATTAAGATACTATGATTGATACGCACAATAAATAAATAGTAAGCAAAATAAGAAACAGATTTTGCAAATAAGTAAAATCTACCTAATAGCAATCATTAAGCTATATATTTAAGGATAAAGGAATTTAAATGAAAACTTACTAGAAGCTTCAGCTAAACAGAAGCTAAAGGGCTCAATTGAGCTTATCAACAGCTCTGGCTTATCCTAAGATAAGCCAGTAAAGTCCTTGGGAGCTCTTCCATTGTAAGCTCCCATTCCATTAGCTTATAAGTCCAATTATCAAGGTAATTAGCTAATTTTATTTATTTAAGTAGATTAATAAGACTGAATTAAGCTCAATCTAAGCTTAGAGACTTAGAGAGCTAATAAAAGAGCTTATAAGAGCTTATGAGTAAGAGTTTAAGAAAATTGAGCTTATTTAGAATTTATGGAGAGTTAAAGAGAGAGATTAAGGATAGATTTAAAACTAAAATTTACATTAGCTGAAAGTTTTGATTACCTGTTTAAAAAGAAAAATACACGAGATTAAAAATTAAAAATTTAAATTAACTAAAAATTTAAGCTAAAAATACAAACTAGGTTATAATAAAAACAGTAAAAAGAAGATGGGTATATGTGTCTTTTGTGTGTGGTTTTCTATTTATAAGCATCTTTTAGTGAACCTTCTAGCCTCTTGTGGTCCTACCCATGATCCAATCAATCTCGGCCATCCTTTCTTCACAATCATTAGATGAGAATTGGATCATATTTGGGACATGGATTGCCAATGTGGCATCGGTGTGTTAGCCTTTGATTGTGCTTCTTCTGTTTGTGAGTAAATGCAGAGCAAATTAAACCCATTCCTTGTGCTCTCTTAGTCCACGTGTGTTCTTTTACTTGACTTTACCAATGAGGAATGACCATCTTTCTCCTGCCATTATTGTACTTGAATACTTGAATTTGTCCTTTCACCCTTTGATTGGTTAAAAGCCCTTCGTTTGGGACCCTTTGGTGAAATTTGGGAAGAGGCTTATAATGAACAGTAATTGTTCATTGGCGCCCTTTTTTTAAAGTTTAAACTGAATTGGGTAATAAAACGGGGGTAAGTTTGAAGCTATTAGGAAAATTGAGTCCGTCTCTTTGTGAAGTGTATATGTAATTCATTACTAGTGTATAACAAACTTTCAACTTGGCCATTCTCCGGTCGTGGACTTAGAGAACTTTAGATAGCTTTGGGGGGGGGGGGGGGAGGGAAACTTTTTTGACTTTGGCTTGATTCCCCGGCTTCTTTTGTGCTCTTCCATTCTCGTGTCCGTGTTTGCCCGTTTTTGACGGTTTTTTTGTTATTTTTTGTCTTATCCATACCTGCATACACAAAACACAAAAACAAGCATATCTTTGCCATTTTTAGTATGTTTTTGGTCATTTAGGGTCATTTTTGGTGTTAACGGATATGTGTATTTTACACCTATCACCTTCCACATAGTAAACCCTTAAGATTGTAACATTCCTAATCTGATAATCACCATATCCCAATATCTTTGCTACATGATCATTTCCAAATGTGATTGTACCCAAAAATTTATTGACGAAATTAGTAAGCTGAGAGCGATCTTCGGTCATATGCTTGGAGCAGCCGAAGTCCAAATACCAGAAAACAATTTTGACGATCTGCAGTCATCAAGAGAGGAAAATGAAACATCGAAAACTATGGATCCCCAAGATTGACTGGGTTCTTTTTTGTTAGCAGATACATATTTAAGAACCTTAGATTTGCTAACTGGAACATTAGTTTTAGATTTCCTAGGTTTCCTTGAGTAAACCAATGTTACAACAGGCTTAGGTGTTTAATTTTCTTGATAAGTTGGTTCCTAAGGGTACCTCAGTAGTTGTGCGTAATCTAGTTAAGGGCACACATTTCCTACTATATTGTATGGCCGACAGTGGTTTTTTTTTTTCTCCCACCATATGATGTATCTAATATTTTGTAACACCTTTCCTGTTGGTTTCCAAACCTTTTCTCCTTTATAATTTGCTTAACAAATTTAGTTTTATACGGAGCATTTACATTATTGATAATAAATCTATTTTTTTTTTAAGAACCACACAAATCTTTGATATATCAGATATGACATGCAAAACCATTACACTTAACACATTTAAGTTCAGAATTCGCATTAAGCTTGGAATGCTACATATGAGCAGTTCTTTTAGGTTTAACAAACATAGTTTTTATTTTTCAAATAGATTCACTTTCTTGGGTAGGCTTTCTACTCTATTCTTCTGAGTACTCTTGGTGTTTGTCCGATTTATCTTTCTTTGTATTGACTGAAGGACTTATGGGACCGCAGCACTAGTAGAAATGTTTTACTCTGTAGAAGACAATATTGATTTGTTTGAAACTAGGTTTGATGTGAGAGGGCTGTTTTTGTGAATGGTTTCTGAGGATGTGACCGGGCTCTGTAAATCTTAACTTTTTGTCCTTGTTTTTGGGGTTAAACAACTAGTTTTCACATCAGTATTGTTGAACACCTAGGGTGTTGGTTTTACTGATGTGTATAGGCAACTCCTGAATTAGTTTAGCATACCTACAGGTAGATTCTAAGGAATAATCTAGTGGATATTTTGATTTAACATGTTCAATTAGATCCTTAAGAACTGCAGATTCTTCTTGAGTGTGCTTAATATAGGCAGAGTGAGCTGTCTTTTTATTAAACAATTTAGGGGTTATTGGTTCCACATCAATAGTGTGTTTCGTATCAGCATTATCAACTAGAGATTTTCCTTTAAGTTTCCTTAAGTCATCCTTGAAGGTGTTGTAATTTTAAATTTTTATTCCCAAACTTTTTCCTGAAGATAGCATTTAATCAGAATTTCCACAGACTCAGATTGACTTGATTAATTAAATATCGCATTGTTCTTTTGATAGAAACGTGCTGGTTTTATTCGAGTAATATAGTTGCTTTTAGGTCTGTTTCTAATGCTCATTCTCAGCAATAAGATTTGGACACCCCTATGATACAATTCTACATTAATTGTTTCAATTCCTCTAAGTCCTTTTTAATCTTTATCCTTTTTTATTTTTACACTTAGAGATTTATTTCTTCTTTTTTTAACTTCTTATGACCGTTCGTCCTTTCTCTTGGGACTGAGATTTCAATTCATTTAAATTCAACAATTGATCAAAACTTGGAAGCACTTTGATTTTGTAACAGAATTGTCCTTTGAAAAATTTCCCGTTTATGTGAGTATCAGCTTCTATAGAGATGCTAATGTTTTTCAAGAGTGGTCTACTTTGAACAGTTTATCGTAATCTTTTTTTCACGAAATCCTTCTTGTTGAGAAGCTCGTCTCAGTTTTAAGACATTTTTCACATTCAATGCGATTACAGAAGCAGTATCCACAGAAGAATTCTCAATAGTGTGTTTCGGATATCTTTGCTAAATAACTTGTTCAAGAGTCGTTGTTTTTGTTCAAAACTTGACATTTGTAAACTTACAAATTGTTTTTGGACTCTAAACGATGTTGTTCCACATCCTGTTCCATTTGATGGAAGACATTTTAGACTTCAGAAAATTCATCAATCAAATATTGATCGAATGTATTAAATAAGTCCTTCAGAGCTTTTACAAATGGAATTATTTCATCCCTAAAACAAGCTTTTGTATGTTCGAACCCCCATGAGCCTTTAGTGATGGTTGTGGGTGTTCTTTCTTTGACAACCACGTCAAAACCAGCAAGATGGTATTTAAGTTTCTTCAAACTCGTATTTACCATGCTAACTTTAGGAAGTTCTTTTGGAACCTCAACTTTGGTGGGTCTACTAGAAAGAGTGGGTTCTGGAGAATTAACAAAATTCTTAGACCAAAAGGCATGTTCAGTAGATAATTCAGTTTGTGGAACAAATCGTGTTTCAAAATCTTGAGAAAGTTGATTAAGGATAGCATAATCGACTGGTGTAGTATTAACTTTCTTTTCTAACATCATAGGATCCTTTTGTTTTAAAATCATTTTTGAACGACTCTCTTCAGCAAGCATTAGGGTCTCCTCGGAGTCAAGAATTAAAATAGCACTAGTATTCTTAATTACATTACCAATTTAAAGCTTTGGTTCCAACTGCTGAGCTTATATTTTAGGGGGATTTTATGGGGATATGGTATTCGGGAAAGGATTTTGAAAACTAGAGCTTGTTTAGAGGTATGATCATATTAAAAAATATGTGGTTTCGTCAACATGTGAACAGTTTGTGCAGGAGTGATATTTTTAAAAAATATATTATCTTAGCTGTTTGCTCTTATTTTTCTAACGCAATATCTGATCGTTGTGTTCCTAGATTCTTCTTTATTAAAATCATTTTGAGAAGAGTAACTGTTGCATTAAAGATTCCTTTTCTTTTAAATGTTCAAAAAAGTGTTTGTTTAAAGTCGATCATCTCTAAGTATGTGCACTTATATTGAAACGTATCTTTTTTTTTTTTTTTTTTTTTTTAGTTTTTCATTTTAAATCACATTTTGTCCTTCTTTCAACACTTTAACTTGTTCCTTTATATTTTCAAGGTCTCAGCAGTTTAAGTATCATTGGGACACTTTTATTTTCAGATTTTGCTTGGTACAATTAACTCTTGGATTTTCAGTGTACAATCACAATTGTGTACCTCAGTAAGAGCATCTGAACCATAATGAGATAAATTCGCCATGAGATAAACTTTGGCGGTGTTGAGTTCATCACAATCAGAGTCATATGCATCCAAATCATCAACTTGATAAGCAACATTGTGAGTAATGACAGTCTGTGTGGCTTGACCTTCTAGAATTCCTAGATCTTCCAAAAATGCTAGTTCCTCCTCTTGTAGAATCTGACCACTTGCTTGAGCTTGAACCAACAAAACTTTATCCTTAAATCATGAATCATCCCATTTCCTCTTTGGTTTAGTGCACTATTTGGACATGTGGCCTTCCCTTTTACAGTTGTAACAAATAACAGTCCTTTGTTTCCCAAAATTGCTTCCACTTGCTCCTGGGGTATAAGTCCTTGAAGTACCCGCACCTAAAGAAGTTTGTCTCCTCTGAATTGGTTTTAAGGTTCCTCTTCCATTATTAATGGTAGCTTGATGCCTAGGGTTTGACGAATTCCTAAGCTGGTTGTTGGTAGTGGGATAACGGGAAATGACAACAACATTCAAGAAAGACATCATGTGATTGATGGCATCAATTGGATCATCACCTTTCTGGAACACTGGAACAATTAGACCCGAGTCTGGTTGGGAAAATTCCGATTATTGGTTAACTGAGGGAGCATATTCCAATTGAGGGATGGATGATGATGGAGAATAAACATTGTGGTGAATTAATGATTGATAATCATTGGATGGATAAGTGATTGAAAAAGATGTTGATGATTAATGAGTTGAGCATTGTTGAGACTGATAAAGTGATCCATACTATAGAGACTGATATGGTGAAACTTGTTGTTGAAATTAAGTGTTTTGGTATGAGTTTTGATGAGTTTTATAAGGAGACTGAGTCATTTGATGAGTTGCAACCAATGCAAGCGGATCTGAGTTGCGTTCATGCATTAAACGAACCTCATTTGCATGAAATTTATGTTGTCCCAAGTAAGCATGAAGCTGATCAATGTTAGTTGTGTGCAAATCCTGAACCAGTTTGACATCAGTTACAAATTTGCTCCACTCAGGAGGAAGAGTATTCAAAAACTTTGTGTTCACTTGAAATTGTTCTAGTTTCATGTTGTAGATGTTCATGTCATTGAGTAGCAGTGAAAATCTCAAGTAGAATTCACGTAGTGTTTCCCCCTTCTTATAAGCAAACTTATCGAATTCATCATAAAGCTTACACTCCTTTTCCTATTTTGTCAATGAAGTTCCTTGCATGAGAAGTTGAATTCTTTCCTAAAGTTCCTTGGCGACTTTATGATTGCTAACCAATGCATAGACCTCAGGTGGTAGTCCTTAGAGAATGATATTTGTTGCCTTGATATCACAATCAACTTGAATTGCTTCCATAGCAGATAACTCAGAATATTTCTTTGGTCTTGTCACTCTATTTTCCTCAATTGAAGGCCAAATGAGTGGACCATTTTTAACGGATTCAAGAATCATTCTTCCATGTTGTCTATTCATCATGTATAGCTACATTATGCTTTTCCAAGGTATGTTAAAAGATTATTGTCGGATCGAACGGTGGTTGAAAGAAATTGTGTTTGATTAAGGTGTTTGTTAAGTATTTGAGTTCTTGAAACTACACGGGATTTTACAATTCTTGACAAAACCTGGAAAACAAGTTAATGTATCACGGGATTTTACAAGTCAAAGAAATAAACCGTATAATTTTGAAATTTGAGTGGTTTGGTTTTGATTAATCTTGACTAGTTCGGTTCACAATGAAAACTAGCTAGTTCGGTTCACACTGAAAAACAACTTGTTCGGTTCCAACTAAGTAAACTAGATCGGTCTTCACTCTGGAAAACTAGCTCGGTTCTAACTTAAACTAGATCGGTCTTCACTGTGGAAAACTAGTTCGGTTTCAACTGAGTAAACTAAAGCAGTCTTCATTGTGGAGAACTAGTTCGGTTCTAACTCAGTAAACTAGATCGGTCTTCACTGTGGAAAACTAGTTTGATTTCAACTGAGTAAACTAGATCGGTCTTCATTGTGGAAAACTAGTTCGATTTCAACTGAGTAAACTAGATCGGTTCACAAAGACAAACAACTAGATCGGTTAGCACTTGAAACGTTTAGATCGGTTTAAACTGAAACTTTTAGATCGGTTCACACTGAAACTTTTAGATCGGTTTGAACTAAAAAATTACTAGATCGACTTCAACTGAAAAGTTACTAGATCGGTTCCAACTGAAATCTACTAGATCGGTTTACACTAAAACTTTTAGATTGGTTTGAACTAAAAAATTACTAGATCAGCTTCAACTGAAAAGTTACTAGATCGGTTCCAACTCGAAACCTACTTTTTCAAAACTAAAAAAGACACGTTTTTTATGACTGTTTTCTGAAAATTTTTGTACCAAAAGTGTTACTAAGCTTATAGGGACAAGAAAAATGACAACTTTAAGGTTTTTAAGCTGAAAAATTTTAAATTAAGATTTTGACCTTTATAAAGCTAATGAACACAAAAGACACAAAACTAAGAGATTTTTCTATGAATCTAAGCATGCACACCTATATCCAAAGATACTAGATCAAAGCTACCTATGTAGATGATCTTTTAGTGTGTATATAAGTTAGAAACAAGAAAAAATAAAAATGATGCATTTTAAAAGAAAAATCACACGAACCAAAAACAAATAAACACAAAATCTAAGCACACCACTCCATGGCTCTTGATACCAACTGAAGAATAATCATATAACATACATGGAAAGATGAGGAAAGTTGTTTTAGTGAGAGAAAGAGGGTTAGATGAACACTTAGAGAGAGAAAAGAAACTTGTAATGTTATGTGTGAAAATGAACAACCAACCACCTCTCCAAGGCATGGAGAGGTGTATAAATTCTTATACATGGCATGTGGGCTTGGGCTAGCATGGGTTTATCCATGGGCATTAGCAAACTAACTATGTAAGTTTCTAAAAATTACTTAATGAGCTAACGACTGTTATCTATGGAAGCGACCGACACTTTCGTGTTCCTAACATGCAATCAACTCTTTCCTCCTTGTGTAAAAGTCTTTCAGTTATGATGCATAAGTGTAGGGGGGGTATTTCTTAAAAAGTGAAACTTTTAAAGTGTTAAAAGTTTTGATTTATATCAAACACTTTGATTGATTTTCAAAAGGTTTTGTGGTTCTGATCTTAATACCCAATAACCAACTACCTCACGATGATCAAAGAAAAAATAAGGTGGTAAGGTTAGGTATTATCCCATGATCCAATCAGAACTGGAGGGATCTACCCAGGGACATTCGATAGATAGAATAGAAGTCCTTAGGTAAGATAGAGTTGAATGTGAATGGGAATAAAGTCAACTAAGGCATGAGCTATCATCAGAACAATCACAATAGGATGATAGTAATGACGTCTTGGAAGACATTAAAGGGGTTGAAGAATGATAAAGAAAAGTTATGTAAAGGGTGAAAAGAAAGAAGCCATCCACATACACTTAGGCAGAAACCGGGTCAATACATAATCTATCGAATATCACAAAGATGATATTTGGTATTGAAGAAAGACATCATAGACCCAGTGATGCAATGCACAACCCTTCCTAGCCACTCAAGATTCTCTCAAAAGAATTATTGTTTCATTGTCACGGAGATTAAATTCATAATATATTGACATCTCACTCCGAGATTGTTGATATTGAAAATGTGGCAATCTGCTCCAGTCTCCGAGCACTAAAACCAAAATGCACTATTTGATTCTAGAGCTAAATGAGATCATATCATCAAATCTCACATAGGAAACAAAAGTACATTTGTATTAAACTTCAATGATACAAAAGGTACAAGAGTCGCTTATATGTCTATGTGACATTTCATGTCTTAGTGACATTGCCGAAACATTCAAGAGTGATACTTAAATAAAGTATTCACACTGAATGAATAGAAATCCTACCAGTGTTAACATCAAGCCAATGCTAAACGTAGGTCACTAATTTGAAAATGATTGTTTAATGATTCAAATAAGTGTTAACTAGCAATCTAAGTGATTTAGTAGTTATTATGTTCTTTCAGAATTTGTTTTTGAAAAACACAAACAACATTTCCTTGATTTAATCAAGTGATTTGTTGAATTACCAAGGTTTCTTATGATGTCACAATATTGATGGGGGAGATTGTTGATACTCTACACATGATTTCACTACTGAATATTCAGGCATAACTGAATTATGATTATTTCGATGGTCATAAAATATAATCAGGGGGAAAAGAAGTGTCCTAGCTTAATATTTCGATAGAGTGAAACAATTAGGGGGAAGAAATGTGTACATCCAGGACTTAATTAACTTTGATGTAAACAACATCCCAGGACTTAATTGACTTGGAGGTTATAGTTTCTATCTTCTAGGAGTTTTTTGTTTGGGGGGAAGCAGATGAACTTCTTGTAGTTATGCGGTATGAACTGGGGGAAATCAACTCAGGAGATACATTTATGTACAACAAACATCAACAAAATCAACAACATCTCTACCTTTTAGAAGCAAGAACACCGTCATATTCATTCCATCATATCTCATACTCAAAGGTCAAAGATACACTTCTGCAACTCTGATAAGTCAAAGAACTTACTTAAATCATAAAGTTGTTGATCAAGATAAAAGTTCTACATGAGGAAGATTGTAAGCTGTCAAGAAAGTATGAGTATGTTGGTCAGAAGCTTCAAAAGACAAATCAAGATGGATTCACGATAAAGAATGATGATATGAAAAGATCTCAAAGGCAAAGAAAAAAAGGAAAATGGAAAAATCAAGATCAAGATCACTAGAGCATGATTAGAACAAGACCACTATTACACATCAAGACTCAAGACAAACGAGCATTAAAGATCAAAGATCAAGGTCACAAGAGAGATCTTAATGATCATGCTTTATGGGGAGATTGTTAGGAATAAAAAGTGATGATCATTAATGCAATCAAAGAGAGATCTCAATGATCGTCCCTTGAGGGAAGATTGTTAGGAATGAAAAAAGTGACGATCTTATTGAGATAAAAGTCTTGTAATAAATAGATAAAAAATAATGTGTAATAGGTTAAGTGAAAGGCTCGTGACTGAAATAAAGTCACGAGACCTGACAAATAGCTAAAAGCTAAAAGATAAGAGCTAGTAGCTCATCCTTGTATTAAAAACAGGTTAAGCATGTAACATACAATTTGTAAACTGCCTTACAAAAACTGTTGCTATGTAAATTAGTAATTTAATCAAATGTTGGCGTGCAGTAAAGAAAATAAAGACCTCGGTTGATTGAGTTTATTTTAGTGTGTAACCTGTGGCGGGTGAGATGAGGTGTTTAGGTTACAGCTGATACGGAAGTAGTACCGTGAGGAAACCGTGTAAAGTTACCATTTTGTAATGTACTTCCATTTACATCTCGTCTTTTAGAAGTAGCAGGTGGATCAAAGTTTTTACTGTCACTTTCTAATTTAGCATCAGATATTTGAGGTCTACTAATATCAGCTCATTGCTTTCTTTTGTCTTTCATATTTTAGTCTGTAAGCCTCAAAATATTAAGCTAAACAAGGAAGCTCGGCTACTAATTATGGAAGCACGGTCTTTATTTAATTATATGTTGTAATAGGCTAGAAAGGGTAAACGGGCTCGTTAATTAATCTGATCTTGTAATAGTTTCGGGTTAAAAACCTAATGTAATCTCGAGCCCGACCCAAGTTATAAGTCCACACGTCCCAATATGTGGAGTGGGTATATAAACCCTTTTCCACCAAGGAAAAGGGTGTTGGTCTCATTTGTAATTTTTACAAATTTAATCAACCATCTTTTTCTTTCTTACTTTCTCTTTCTAAACTTCTCTATATTTTTCTTATCTTCTTCCTATCTTATTTTCTTGGTTACAATGGTGAAGTGAAAGTGTATCTTGGTTCCTACATTTGGTATCACTCGCCACAGGTGGGTTTAGTGCCTAAGTTGTGGTTGTTTGGTTTAGCTTATTTTGGCTTAATATAGGGCTTATTTTTAAATACGGCTTATTATTTGTCTATGGTTTAAATCACTTTCATTTGAGACCTTTTTCTATTTTTGAAAAATGTGGCCCATAGTGTAGATTTACAAATTATTAGCCTAATATATAGCCTACATAAGCCACGGTTTGTTTTCCCTTATTTGTGTAGTAAAATAGCTATTTAGGTTTCTGTTCATGGCTTAATATTTACCAAACGAGCTTATTTTAGTTCGCTTATTATAGAGCCAAAAGCTTTTCATTTTTGTGGCTTATTTTAGGTTCAAAAGCTTATTTCGTTGTATCACAGCTTATTTGGAGTGCTTATTTTCAAGCTTATTACGAAGCTTTTTATGGGTTTCTTTGTTTTGTTTGTACACGGTTTGAAAAACAACAAGGAGACCAAGATCCATTTTTAGCTTCTTTGTTTGTTGTTATTCGTTTCTATTAAAGACAAGAAGCAAGGACATAGTACGGTTTTGGTTCTTTGTAAAGGCGAGCTAGCAAAAAGCTTAAGGAGGCGAGTTATCAAGTTTCATTTAGAAGGCGAGTTATCAAGTTTCATTTAGAAGGCGAGTTATCAAGTTTCATTTAGAAGGCGAGTTATCAAGTTTCATTTAGAAGGCGAGTTATCAAGTTTCATTTAGAAGGCGAGTTAACATTTTAGAAGGAAGCAAGTAAACAATAAAGAGGAGGCGAGTTAACAATGTGTAAACAAGGCGAGTTAACAACTTCAGTAAAGAAAGCGATTAAACAAGCATACAAGAAAAAACTATACTCGATTTTGAGTCATTTTGGGTTTTCGGTTTCGAGTATCAGTTCATTACGGGACTTCTAACGACTACCATTGTGATTGTGATCCTGTTACGATCATCGTGGTATATTCATTTCTTACCGACGATAAACGTACCATTCCGTGAGATATCAAATCCATTCGTTCCATTTTACAAAATTTATAACCAAAAAGATGATAAAGATGGTGGGAAATTTGTTATTAATAAACTAAATTTGAAAAGTAACACATGCAGTCCCTAGACTTAAGGATCATTTCAAAGTTAGACCTTTCCTTGTTTATTAACCCTTCTTGTTGATTCTAAATTACACCGTTAGTCCTTAATAGTTCTAATTCAGCCTGTTAATCCTCCAAAGTGAATCGTAATTGCACCGTTAGTCCTTATTTGAGTTTTAATCAACTTTTACTCATTTTAAGTTGAAAGTTTGTGCATCGTTTGTCGTTTTAAGCTCATCAATCGTTAACAAAAGCTCAAGTACTTCGACTACAACAACGATTTCAACAATAATTAATCATTGTTTTACGGTTTCTTCTTGATTTTGTAAAATCCCGCAAAAGATTCCATTTCTTTTCTCGATTTAAATCATAGATTTGTAAAATCTCATGAACGTTAATTGATTTCAATCCACAACAACAATTACTTTACCTACTTAAGATCCTACAAATTATTTTCACTTCATAATTCAACAATCATTCATCATGACTACTCCAATCACAACATCCACAACCGACAGTCAAATGCATAACAACATCATGGCAGCTAGATCAAGATATTGTCCACCAATGCTTGCAACGAGAAGATATGCTCAATGGCAATCACATTTCTTAAGATACATTGATATAGACCAAATGGTGATGCCTTGAGGAAATACATTTTGTAAGGTCCATACCAACCAACTATTGTCACAATCCCAGTTGTACCTGTAATAGCTGATTCTCCAGCAGTTCCAGAACGAACATCAGTTGAAACAATCTTGACTATGTCTCCTAAAAACAAAGCTCATTATGAATCAGAAAAGGAAGAAATCCATTTGCTACTAACTGGAATTGGGGATGAAATTTACTTAACTGTTGATGCTTGCAAGATAGCTCATGAAATGTGGATAGCTATTGAAAGGATACAACAAGGTGAATCTCTTAACATTCAAGATGTCAAGACTAATTTATTTTGGGAGTTTGGAAAATTCACTTCTCATGATGGTGAGTCCATGGAGTTATACTATTCTAGATTTACAAGATGATGAATGAAATGATAAGAAACAACTTGACAGTTGCTACGATGCAAGTCAACGTTTAGTTTCTTCAACAACTTCAACAATAATGGTCAAGGTTTGTGACAATTGTCAAGCAACAACACGACTTGGATACAGTCTCATATCACAAGCTCTTTGACGTTCTGATACAATATCAAAAGGAAGTTAATGAAATCCGTGCAGAGAGAATAGCCAAGAATGCTAACCCATTAGCACTTGTTGTTGCTGCTTCACCACATCCAGATCCTTATTATCAAGCACCAAAGTCTCACAAATCATATGCAACACAACTAAAAGCATCACTTCTAACCAGATCTCATGCAACTACCAAACACAAAGTCAAATAGATATCCAAACCAATCACACCTCCATCTGAGTCAGCTTTTGAAGAAGACAGTGATCCAGAACAAGCTTAGAGAGATAAGGATATGCAGAAAAACTTGGCACTCTTTGTAAAGTACTTCAAAAAGATATACAAACCTACCAATAACAACCTCAAAACTTCTTCAAACTCTAGAACAAGAATGTGGATACTTCTCCAAGGTACAATAATGACAATCAGACTGGGCAGTTTGGGAATTAGAGGAAAGTAACAGATGCTAAGGCTAGGGAGATTGTAGGCAGTCAGGTAGACAACAGACTAGGATACGGTATTTCAATTGCAAGGAATTTGGTTATTTTGTTAAGGAATGCAGGAAACCTAAACAGATGAAAGACTCCACGTATCACAAGGAAATGATGTTACTATGCAAACAAGCTGAGAATGGTGTTCCATTACAAGCAGAGCAAGCTGATTGGCTAGAGGACACGGATGAAGAGATTGATGAACAAGAATTGAAAGCACATTACAACTTTATGGAAAAGATCTAAGAGGTTCCTACTGCAGTGTCACACCCCACCAAGGCGGAAATGCGAGGTGTAACGAGAATGGATATCATCGCAACACAATGGTGTCACCATAGAGAAAACTACATGAACTAAACGGAACATAAGGGATACAAAGTGTCATGAAAATACCCAAACAAACATAAAAGATATCCAACATCTTGTATTGAAGTAAAAGGGGTTCACATCAATACCAAGACATGCAATACAACTAAAAACAAGTCTAAGTAGTTCAAACAAACAAACGTTTAATATTCACTCAAACGAAAAATAAACTAGGAGATTAAACTCCGCATGCAGCCTATGGTCTCTATAGCCACTTCTCTCATTCCTATGATCTTCATGATGCTCACCTGAAAATGATTCTTAAAATGTCAACACAAATATTGGTGAGAGTCATAGGTTTAAGACACATAATTCAAACCTTCAATCAATTACAGTGATTCATAAAGACAAGGTAGGACAATTATGAAACTTATGCTAACATGCACTCCAAATCATCATATCAACAAACCAAATACAAGGTAGGCGTACCCATCCAATCTATTCCAATACTGGGTAAGCGTACCCCTCCGATTAATTCCAAAACTGAGTAGGCGTACTCATCTGATCCATTCAACAACACTTGACATGCCAAAAATAGAACATGCAAGTAAATCACAATCAACATATAACATCAAGTCATGTAACAGTCACACAATGTCCATACTCAAATTAAAACACATAATCACATCAATTTAAAATATTTCAAAACCACTTGCATGATTTCCATCCCAACTTAAAAGCAATGTAAAAAGAGGGACTATGACACTCACATGATGCTTAAGCAGCTTCCAAATATCATACACGAAGCTACATAATAGAATATAAACGTGTTACACGCGACTAAGCCAAATGCTTAAGTCCATGTAACAATCATAAGATGGATGTCTAAGGGGTTTACATACCTCCATAGGTCATCCCGATACCATGCCCAACTTTAACCCTTTCATTTACTCATAAGTCAACTTAACTACATTTTACCTGAAAACACAGAATTTTAGTGACACTTTCCAATTTTCTAAACCATTCCTACTAACCCTCATAAATTCCCAATAAAATCAACCATAAACTTTCATGAGTTTACTATCTACCTTATTTTTCCACTAATTTATTCACATACTTAAATGCCCTAAATAAATTCTAACTTTTTAATTACTCAAATTCGGATATGAACGCACACTAAACTGTTTGACCTTACTAACCATACTTAGACAACTAATCAGAAGCTAAAACTTTGAGAAATGTTAATAGACATATAGAACTTAACTTATGTGTGTTGGCTAACCTTAATTCGAATTTTAAATATGGGTTTTACCTCTCTAATTATGATCTAAATCTGACCCGTATTTACTGTTTTGACAACTTTTCTTGAAACGACCATTTGACTAACTTCCCATACATAAAATCGTGGGCCGGACTTTTTAAAAAGTAAACTCCATGAATTCATTGTAAGTACTAGAAACACTCAAAAACACGTTACCAATCATGGTGATATAAATCAGTTGAACTAGCCCAAAATTTATGACACCCCTAATTTCATAAATTAACGCTATATAAGCTAACCGTTTTCCACCAATATGATCCTAATCATAACCCTAAACGGCACTAGTATGATGTTAACATCATTAAATACAGAAAGCTTTTAAACCATAATGATCCTTCAATATTATTCTGTTAATGATTTGAAATGGATAAAAAAGATTTAGATTCATTACCTAGCTTATTCTTGCTCCTAATACCACATTTCTTGTAAATTCTTAGATCAAAATTTTTTATCTGCCTTTTGTTAGGGGGGGGGGGGGATTTCGTACGGCACAAAGGATGCAGGGAAAAAAATTGGCTAGGGTTTTTACTAAACCTAATAAATAGCAATCTAATTAATTAATACTTGTTAATAAAGTAAAATAATTTTTTTCCTTTTCCCTTAAAAACCGACCGACCCCCTTAGTATATATATTTTTATTATTTTATTTATTAATTATACTTATATTTATATTACTTTAATTTTCTACAAAAACCTTTGTGAAATTGGTAAACCTTTTTCATGAAAAACCAAATACTAACTTTCTATTTATAACTTTTATTTCTAAAAATAGTTTTTTTTATTTAGAATAGTCATTACTTTTTTTTTATTCTATATTTTACGAACTAGTTCACTTTCCATTTTGACATACTTTCCATAATATTCCAACAACATAATTATCCACAAATAGACATAGTAATGCATGCCAAAACACGTCATCATTTCCATTGTCACTTTCACCGTGAAACAATTGGTAATACCCTTAATATTTCAAACCCCTTTCTAAAATGAGATGATCACGAACTCAGAATGATAACATGCATACAGATAAGGTCACTGGATCTCAAATATAGGACATACAAACACTTAGCCAACACTAAAAGGTATGACTAACCTGATCAAATCACGGGTGTCACAGTATCCACTCCTTAAAGATATTATCTCACGAAGATTGTAACTAACCGTTTCAACAGCTCTATCATCAAATAACCGGGGATACTTAGACTTCATCAGGTCTTCGCGCTCCCAAGTGAACTCGAGACCACACTTTTAATTCCAACGAACTTTCATAAGTGATATCTTACTACGCTTCAAACTCCTAATCTCACAGCCCATAATCTCTACAGATTCCTCAACAAAACGAAGAGTCTTGAGTGAGACCTTGTTTTAATTCAATGGTTACATGCAGATTAGCATTGCAAACCACTTCTTCAAATTTAAACGTGAATGGGTCAATAGCTCACCACTCTCAACTCCTCGGGCAATCTTAACCGATAAGCTACAGGGCCGATCCTTTCAAGGATCTCGAATGGTCCTACATACCTCGGTGCTAACTTACCTTTCTTTCCAAAATAAATCACGCCTTTCTAAGGTGACACCTTTAATAACATACAATCTCCAACCTCTAACTCCAACGGCTTACGTCTATTATTAGAATAGCTCTTTTAACGATCCCTCGCCGCTTTAAGCTTTTCCTTTATCAACACTACCTTATCAGTTGTTTCTTGTACCAGTTCAGGTCCAATCAAACTACTTTCACCAATTTATACCCATAGAACGGGCGACCTACATTTTCTTCTATACAATGCTTCGAACGGAGCACACCGAATGCTCAAATGGTAACTATTGTTGTATGAAAATTCAACTAGCGGTGATCCCAATTGCCACCAAAGTCGATAACACACGCCCTTAACATATCCTCCAAAGTCTAAATCATACGTTCACTTTATCCATCCATTTGAGGATGATAAGTTGTACTTATATCTAATCATGTCCCTAAAGCTTTTTGCACTCTTTGCCAGCAACGTGATGTAAACCGTCCATCTTGATTTGAAATAATCAACACAGGAACTCCGTGTCGTGCGACTATCTCATTGATGTAAAACATTGCCAATCTCTCAGTACTATAATCCTCACGCATCGCCAGAAAATGAGCCGACTTGATCAGCCTGTCGACTATTACCCAAATCGTATCATGCCTACTCTTCGTCTTAGATAACTTGGTAATAAAATCCATAGTGATCGTATCCCACTTCTATTCGGGTATCTCGGGTTGTTGCAATAAACTTGAAGTCCTTTGATGTTCAGCCTTCACCTTAGAACAAGTTAAACATTTGCTAACATAAGTAGCAATATCCCTCTTCATTCCCGGCCACCAGTACATATCTCGGAGATCATGGTACATTTTATCCGCTCTAGGATATATAGAGTACTTAGTCTTATGAGCTTCTTCCATAATTATCGTTCTCACACCTCCTACTAACGGAACCCCTATACGGTCCATAAAGTATAGACTCTCGTCTTCTTTCATTTCCATCTGTTGATCTAAACAATGTAGTATTTCTGCAAGTAGGTTCTCTTGTTTGAACGCCTCACTCTGGGCTGCCAGTATCATTCCTCTTACTCCAGGTTGAATAATCATAGCCATTGCTCGCACACGTCTAGGTTTCACTCATTCCTTCCTGCTTAACGCATCAGCCACCACATTCGCCTTACCTAGATGGTAGCGAATCTCACACTCATAGTCACTAAATAACTCAATCCACCTCCTCTGACGCATATTCAACTCCTGCTAAGTAAATATGTGTTGAAGGCTCTTATGATCCGTGTAGATGACGCTTTTCGTACCATACAAATAATGCCTCCAAGTTTTAAGGGCGAATACAACTGTTCCTAATTCTAGGTCGTGCATTGTATAATTCTTCTCATGGATCTTTAGTTGTCTTGATGCATAGGCAATTACTTTGCCCCTTTGTATGAGTACACAACCTAATCCATGATTTGATGCATCACATTAAACTATGAAATTTTCAACCCCATCAGGTAGTGACAATATCGGTGCATAACACAAATTATTCGTCAAGGTCTGGAAGGCCTCTTCTTGTTCCATGCCCCACTCATATTTTTTGTTTTTCTGAGTCAACGAAGTAAAAGGTTTAGAAATCTTATAGAAGTTTGCGATAAAACATCGGTAGTAACCTGCTAACCCAAAAATGATCGAATTTCGGACGGTGTTGTAGGCACTTTCTAATTCTTTACTGCCTCAATCTTACTTGGATCCACGTGAATACCAGATTGGTTGACCATGTGACCAAAGAAATGCACTTCCTACAACCAGAACTCACACTTGGAAAATTTAGCATACAACTTCTCCTTCTTTAGCAATTCCAACACCAACCTCAAATGGACCTTATGTTCCTCCTTAGACTTTGAGTAAATCAAAATGTCATCAATGAAAACAATTAAGAACTTATCTAGATACGGTTTACAAACTCGGTTCATCAAATCCATAAAGACTGCCGGTGCATTGGTTAACCCAAAATGCATAACTGTAAACTCAAAATGTCTATATCTCATTCAAAACGCAGTTTTTGGAATATCATCCTCATGTACTTGGAGCTGGTGATAACCCGACCTAAGATCTATCTTGGAGAAATAATGTGATCCTTGTAGTTGATCAAATAAGTCATCAATTCTAGAGAGAGGATAGCGGTTCTTAATAGTCAACTTATTCAATTCCCTATAATCAATGCACATGCGAAAAGAGCCATCCTTCTTCTTAACAAATAACACAGGTGCTCCCCACGAAGAATGACTCGGTCGTATGAAACCCTTGTCTTGCAACTCTTGAAGCTGCCCAGATAATTCTTGCATTTCTGAGGGCGTTAGACGATATGGAGACTTTGTAACCGGCGTCGCTCCAGGAACTAAATCTATGTGAAACTTAACTTGTCGTTGTGGTGGTAACCTCGACAAGTCTTTCGGGAATACATCAACAAAATCCCATACTATAGATGTATCACTCAATTTTGGTTGATCTACCTTTGCATTCATTAAGGCTTTGGCGGCTCCTGAAGTACGTTCCCCTTGAACCCTAAGTATCCTACTACCTTCCAACGGTATTTCAACCACCTTCTCATGACACACTATCACAACCTTTGTTGATCCCAATAGAATAGATCTTGCTTAGCTTGTATAAGGCTAAGTTGTATTGAATAAATCCAAAATAGCTATGATAGAAACTTTAATTATGAATATCAAAGACTTTGAAAAATCTAGTCAATGATACTAAGAAGAATTTCAATGAAACAGTAATGAATAAGATCAATAACAAACAGTTTACCCAACTTTATGCCTTAATATAATACGAACACTCTTAATAGTGTTAGGGTTTACAAAACCTTGAAGCAATGAAAAACTCTATGAACTTTGATACAATTTGATACTTTGATACTGATACATAGAATTCTATAC
Source organism: Tanacetum coccineum (assembly GCA_026074375.1). Lineage (NCBI taxonomy): Eukaryota > Viridiplantae > Streptophyta > Magnoliopsida > Asterales > Asteraceae > Tanacetum > Tanacetum coccineum. The sequence continues at coordinate 42,882 of BQNB010007116.1, forward strand.
CATAGGTCCTCCTTTTATACACCAAGGAGTCCTAATGGGATTACAATATTTTCCTAAGTTATCATGATCTTCTAAACAAATAACTTATACGTATCTTTTACAAAAATATCTCATACATATCACATAAGCAATCTTTATCTTTTCTATGAGCAGTCTTTATCCTTTCAGCAGTTGTAATCTAGCAGTATTAACTTTCAACACCAATAGTAGTAACTTTTGTACAAGCAGCACTAACTGTGTACAAGCAGCATTAACTACTTAGAAAGTTTTCTTGAATCTTCATCAGCAGTACCAAGTTACACTAGTAGTACTAACTTTACTCTAGCAGTACTAACATTACTAGCAGTACTAACTAGCAGTAGGAATATACACTAGCAGTCATAACTTACACTAGCAGTACTAACTACTTAGCATATTTTTCATTAAGATTACTAACAGCACTAATTTATACTTAGCAGCAGTAACTAATACCTTAACAATATTAACTTCCACTTAGCAATAGTAACTTCCAAACATCATCAAAAGGCTTTTAATCCCAACAGCCTTATTCTTGGACAACTAGTCTATCCCTACGATCACATCGAAACTTCCATGACCCAACAGTATCAAATTTATGCTAAACATGGAATTTCCTAGTTCTAGTCAGCAGTCACAGATAATCCTATCAACTTCTACTTTTTTACCATCTGCTAGTTCTATCACATAACCAGGATTTACAATACTAGGTTTCACATTTAGTAAAGGCACAAATTCAATAGAAATGAAACTAAAATTAGCTCCAGAATCAAAAAGTACAGTAGCAAAATGATCGTTTAAAGAAAAGTACATGTCACATCATTAGGATCCTGTAAAGCCTCCATCGTATTCACATTCACATTGAAGGCCCTTCCTCTAGTTCAATTCCCATTATTTCGAGTGTTACAGTTGCCCTACAAAGCCAACGGATTTCCTGCTTGACCAGGTGCTCAGTTCATCTTGGGACAAGTATTGCGAAGGTGATCAGAACTACCACATTCATAACAAACCCTCTGATCTTTACCCATCCTAACTGCATTCACATGAGCCACTTGCCTATACGGTGCCTAACAATCTTTAGCAAAGTGACCCGGTTTCTGATAGTTGAAACATAATTTGCAAGCCCTATTTTCTGGATGATAGGAATAACACTTTGTACACTTGGGATAGGAGCCCACAAACTCGTTTCTAGGAGGAGCTGTTTCCATAAACCCTGTCCCCACTTTTGCCTTCTTATTCTCTTTCCATGACCCTCCTAACTTACTTGTCTCCTCCACTCCCTTTATTTTCTCATTACCCTTTGTCAATGTACCACAACTGACTGCCTTGTTAGTAAGTATTCCAGCCATAAGGATTTCACTCTGTATTATGGTTGGCTAGGTCGCTCGGAGCATTCCCCGAATCTTATGAGCTATGTACCTCTTGATGCGTGATGACTAAAGAGTAACTAGGTGCGGAATGAACTTACCCAATTCGTGAAACAGATCTGTATAGCCGACATGATTAGTTCCCACCATCTTATGATTCTAAAACTTAGTTTTCAACTTCTCTATTTCATTGCTAGGACTGAACTCCTCTACAAGCAACGCCTTAAAATTAGTCTATGATATACCTATTGCAGCTTCGCGACCTCTTACTTAAACTTGGGTGTTCCACCAAGTCAAAGCCTTTTTCACAAACAAGCTAGCAGCATACTTCACCTTTTGATTCTCAGAACACTCACTATTGTCAATAACATTCTTCATCTTCTCGATCCATCAGGTAAATGCTATCGCACCTCCCTTTCTATCATACTCTTTGGGATTGCATGCCATGAACCCTTTGTAAGAAAATCAGTTGATCCTACCATTTCCACCATTCCCACCATTGACATTCACCTGATTAGCCACTTGAGTGATGATTTGAGGTAGGATGGTTTGCAATTGCTGTGCGATGATGGCAACAATGTCAGGATTCTCGTTATCATTGTCGGGACCACTTCTACGGCTTGGAGCCATTTCTATAAGGAATATAATATCAACATACGTTAGATGAAAGGGACAGATTCTCACCCTAATATTCCTATTATAACACATATATCATTATATACTCATGCATTCATAGCATTAACCACCAACATGTTAATATCAATCTGTTAAATCATACTTGCAAGTCCACTTGTGTTGTGGAGCATGTATAATTATGTTGGCCACCATAATTATAGATGCTCCCTTCCATAGATGTACTCCCTCCTATGACTACACTTCTTAATGTTAACAAGACATGTAACATATAATTCACATCAAACAAATCACCACACATGGAAAATAACCCATAAATCACTCAAGCCTTATTATTAAAATACTCAAATAAATCCAAAAAATCCAAAAGTAAACATTCCTAACATGGCTCTAACCAAATTCAAACAAACTAAAGCCTTAAAACTTAGAACAAAACGGATAGTCAGGTATTGGGTCGAACTCTACTTTCACATGTGTCTTCTAACTCACTACACTTGGGTCTATTCCTAGCCGTGGACTCAAGATCTGAATCGCTGTCTGATACTGTATAACTCAACAACTCATAGTTTGGCCCTTTATTAGGCTCTTCTTCTTCTTCATTCGATGGTGGGTATCTAGGAAATTTTCTAGGTAATTTGGTGACAGTGCCATCATTTGTAGTAATTTTTGTTTCATATTTCATAACTTTTTCCCCTTTAACTTCTTTTACAATCAACTTCTCTTCGACTTGACACGGGTATAGGTCAATAAGAATTCGGATTTTGTGGCTAATCCGCCTCACCCAAAGTCCAATCTTTAGATCAGTAAAACTCCTACGTCTAGTTGCATGGGCAACTCCCAAACAAAACTTCTTATGGTCAGGGGGAGACATGGCTAAATATCAAGAACATAACACATACCAAATCAGATAGGAAAAAACAACATAACTAAATAAAAATTAAGCAAAAGGAAATAATAAAAGCTATGAAATTAGGGGGAAGCATGATAGTTATAATACTAAACACTTAAGCCCTAAAATGCATCTATATGAAGGACTCCTAGGTTATAGTCTAGGCTCAACCACCTACTTCTCTATATCTAAAGGCTCTAATACCAATCTGTCACACCCTGCCAAGGCAAAAACACGAGGCATAATGAGAATGGATATCATCACAACACAATGGTGTCACCATAGAGAAAACTACATTAACTAAACGAAACATAAGGGACACAAAGTGTCATGAAAATACCTAAACAAACATAAAAGATATCCGGCGTCTTGTATTGAAGTAAAAGGGGTTTACATCAATACCAAGACATGCAATACAACCAAAAACAAGTCTAAGCAGTTCAAACCAACAAACGTTCAATATTCACTCAAACGAAAAATAAACTAGGAGATTAAACTCCGTATGCAGTCTATGGTCTCTCTAACCACTTCTCTCATTCTTATGATCTTCATGATGCTCACTTGAAAATGATACTTAAAACATCAACACAAAGGTTGGTGAGAGTTATAGGTTTAAGACACACAATTCAAACCTTTAATTAATTACTATGATTAATAAAGATAAGGTAGGACAATTATGAACTATCATGAACTTATGCTAACATGCACTCTAAGTCATCATATCAACAAACTAAATACTAGGTAGGCGTACCTATTCGATCCATTCTAATACTGGGTAGGCGTACCCATCCAATCCATTCCAAAACCGAGTAGGCGTACTCATCCGATCCTTTCAACAATAGTTGACATGCCAAAAAAAGAACATACAAGTAAATCACAATCAACATGTAACATCAAGTCATGTAACAGTCACATAATGTCCATACTCAAATTAGAACACATAATCACAACAATTTAAAATATTTCAAAACTATTTGCATGATTTCCATCCCATCCTAAAAGCAATGTAAAAAGAGGGACTATGAAACTCACCTGATGCTCAAGCAGCTTCCAAATATCATACACAAAGCTACACAATAGAATATAAACGTGTTACACGTGACTAAGCCAAATGATTAAGTCCATGTAACAATCATATGATGGATGTCTAAAGGGTTTACATACCTCCATGGGTCACCCCGACACCATGCCCAACTATAACCCTTTCATTTACTCATAAGTCTAATTAACTACATTTTACCTGAAAATGCAGAATTTTAGTGACAATTTCCAATTTTCTAAACCATACTTACTGACCCTCATAGATTCTTAATAAAATCACCCATAAACTTCCATGAGTTTACTATCTACCTTATTTTTTGTTAGGATTATGAAAATCCATGTAAAAGACTCGGTCACCCCATGTAATGTCTAGCATAGGTTAGCTCGTAGCCTTAATATTAATCGTTTAATTACCGTATGACTTATGGTGTTGGGCTGGGTATTTACCCATATGTTATCCCACTCCATAACTCAGTTAGGGGCATAAAACTCATGTATATATACCCCTTTCCAGCCATAGGAAGGGATTGGTTGATCATTTTGATAATACACACACTAAAGGTGTTTTTCTCTCACTAGAACATACTTTGTCTCTCTATAAAGTAGGCCAACCCCTCGATCATTGATTGTGTTATGATATCCAATATCCTACAATTGGTATCAGAGCACATGGGATGATTAGCTAGATTATGTGTGCGTTTTCTTGGTTAGGCTAGATCAAAAGTTTGGTTTTTGAAGGTTTATGGTGTTATTCTTGACACTCTTTGATTCTCACGTTTGTGATATTAAAGTTAGTAGTTTTATAGTTGTTATAGCCTTCTAGTATCAAGTTGTGCAAAAGAAACCAAGCAAAAACGTTCAAAAGGGTGATTTTTAGGTGAAAAAGTTCGTATTTTATTGACTGCGTTTTGTCTCTCTGACATATTTCTTGGTTGTGTTTTGCCTCTTGCATTTTGTCAGAAAAGGACACTACATTTTGTTGTTTTGTGAAGGACAAAAGTACTACGTTTTGTCTTATTAGGGACTGCATTTTGGTCACTACGTTTTGTCTCAAGATTATGCGTTTTGGTCATTGCGTTTTGTCTCAAGATACTGCGTTTTGCTTCTTGCGTTTTGGTTTATCAAAGGTTGCGTTTTGCTTCGGCGTTTTGGTTCTGCGTTTTGACTAATTGAAGACCTTCTTATGTTTTACTTAGACGAGACTCTGCCCATTTCAAAACTTGATTGCGTTTTGTCTCAAGATTGGATTGCGTTTTGTCTCAAGACTTGATTGCCTTTTGTCTCAAGATTGGATTGCGTTTTATCTCAAGACTTGATTGCGTTTTGTCTCAAGATTTCCAGCGTTTTGTCTACTTTTGAAGACCCTCACTGTGTTTTGGTAGACAGAAACTCTGGAAAATTCTTTCTTCATTACGTTAACTCATTTCAACCACACCAAATCACAATTAAACAACATATTACCTAATCCAACAAACAATCATCACTTTTAACATACAATCACTAATCATTGTTCGATTAAATTAATCATTTCATAATCAATTAAAATGGCTAATCTTTCGGAAGACATCCAATGTGCCTGTTCCGATACCCAACCACCTATGCTTGATAGGACTGACTTTACATTATGGCAACAACATATTCGACTGTATTGTCGGGGTAAAAAGAATGTGGTGAACATTCTGAAGTCAATTGATGAAGGACCATTTCAAATGGGGATTTTTCGGGAAACACTTGCTGAAGGAACTAAAGGTGCCCTAGGTCCAGAACGACCTCGAGTCTATTCTGACTTGTCACTTGATGATAAGGATAGGTATAATGCCGACATTCGGGCCACAAACATCCTACTTCAAGGGTTGCCAAAAGATATCTATTCTTTTATCGATCATTACACTGATGCAAAGGACATATGGGACAATGTGAAGATGCTCCTGGAAGGTTCGGAACTAAC
>BQNB010007116.1:49020-94727 GCA_026074375.1 Tanacetum coccineum
TGATCATTAATCCATGCTTATAACACAAATGTACATGAATTATAAACAAGAAAACTCAATTCGAGCCCTAATGAACCCGCTACCCCTATTCTTGCAAAATGATCCATTTTTAAGACTTTCTTTTGCACCTAAGCACCTTGTGACTCACCCACATGCTCCATAGCAGATTAATCAGCAACGAAAATAAATATCTTACCATTTATTGGCTAGAAAATTGGCCACATCACCCCTTTGTCTCTCTTTGTACCTACGGCTACCAGAAGGACCATCCACCACCTACTAGTTAGTTTCTAGTGTACATGAATCATCTCATAGCTTCTACACATCACCCTATAGCTTCCACACATGTCCTCACCTGGTATCTTAGCACCCTTAGTTACCAAGTTCCAAAATTACTATAAATAGGGGTGTTATGCCTCCATTTCAAATCATCCCCCACTTCCTCCTCTATAACCTATTTCTAGTTGCAATCCTTTGCTCAAGAAGATCCTAATAGGTCCTAATAAATCTGAAGAACATAAGTGAAGCAAAAGAAACCAAGAAAAGAAGCTCGGGAGTCATTATTCTAGGCGTACGAAGCTAAAAGTCCCGATTTCGACCCGTTTTCAAGCTATAAGCTCAAACCCAGGTTATATGATCTTCATACCTGCTACTACACCCTTATTATGTTCATATGATCATACCTAAACTCTTGTTAAAGTTTCATAACTCAATTAATGCTCATTTTCCATTTTGATCCAAAACCGTACACCCGAGACCCTAATTTTATGTTTTTCTTAAAACTAACTGTTATAATTGTTAAATGTTGTTATAATCTATCCTATCATGCTTAAATAATGTTAAAATAACTACTTTATTTATTATTGAAGGAATTTGAACTTAAAACCCGCGCGTTTACGTTTTGAAATCCTAATTTGACTCGTTTTGCTTCCAAGCTTAACGAATCGTTATTTTAAACTTACGTTGCATTAAATATTCATATTTTAGCTTATATTAATCAGATATAACCTCTAAATGTCATTTAGAAACTTAAAATAAGTTTGCATGTCATTTTGGACTTGTTTTACAAAAGTATTCCATGCAAGGGGGTATATATCGTAACTTTCAGAAACTTATAACAAAAAGGGCTAAAAATGTCATTTTATCAAAGTTATAACTATAGGGGTCTATTATGTCACTTTCCAAAGTTCAAGGTTTACTTTGTATATCTTTTAAACTTGAAGGACCAAACTCGTAAAAGTGCAAACTTCGAGGGTATATTTTGCCATTTTACATTCTCAAGTGTCTAAAATGTAACATTTTGAAAAAGTATAAAAATGTATTCAAAACATTACAAGACATAACTTTAATTAACGCTTGTCGTGCTTAACATTTCCAGATATTGATCAAAACGCTTAAAACCACTTATGTTATAACCATAATATCATTCATCATCAATGTGCTTTTATAAATCATGTCCCGGATCTCTATTGTACCACAACACTAGGGAGCTTCATATTAAAGAGTTTCATCTTGGTATTACGTTCTGACTGAATTGTTGGGTTTACGATTTAAAGTGCCCTAGCTCCTCAAACGTTTACTGAATGACTTCTGAATTATGATGGCCCGAACGGTGATACAATAATTCCAAACTTTCCAATCAAAATCATAACTCTTGGAACCAAAGTTCTAAAGTACAATCTTCCTAAAGACTTGACATATTTACTCAGGTTGCGTGACGTGGCTGTTTACTATCATTTTGCTATATCAATCTTCCCCGTAAAGATTGTGATAAGGTCGTTCAGCTTTCATTTTAGAATATTTATTACAACTACCTATCAGGTGAAGTTCATAACCTCGCCTTTACTATTTACATGTTTTATAAACCCGCGAGGGGGATACATGCTTGTTACAAACTCTTTTATATACTTATTTATCTTATAACAATGTGATTACTTTTCAAAGACTTAATGAGTTCATAATCTCACATACTTTATAAACCCGTGATACCTGCTGTAAACCATGAATGCAAGTGTTTACTAAACTATATGCTATCCTGATATATTATTGCCTAAGTACATGAAGATATCTATTTGGGTAATATCTCCCAATATCTCTTTAATATCTATTTGGGTAGTATCTCCCAATATCTCTTTAATATTTATTTGGGTAGTATCTCCCAATATCTCTTTAATATCTATTTGGGTAGTATCTCCCAATATCTCTTTAATATCTACACTATATTTGAATTATAATAGGTATATGGAATTATCTACACCGAGGGAAATTATCTTTATATATATATCTCATCCATTTGGGTATATATATACAATTAGTACTGTTTGTGTTGCCATGAGCTTAGATGAATTATCGAAACAATAATGCATTTTTACCATAACTTTAGACATGCAATACATTACCATGATTAATTCTATTTCATTGCAATTATTACAATACCGGGTGTATAAACAACGTAACCCAATACCTACTTATAACGCATTTACTATGACTCTACTCTATAACATTACTTATGATGGACGTGTATTAACTATTACATTTCAAATCTATGAATTTCACTCAACCATTGTATTGACTTTTTAGCATGTTTATCTCAGGTAATTAAGCAACTTATGGCATGGAGTGGCATGGATTTGAAGATGGCTAAAACTTGTTTTCATTCACATTGTATGTAACTAGATTTTGGGACCTGCCTTTGTAAAACTCTGATTTTAAATGAATGATAACGTATCTTTTGAACAAACATCTCTTTTGAGTCATTTTCTATGATTATGACGGTTGTACTATGAAGTAATACCCCATATTAGCTTCCGCTGCTATATTTGTCAAAATGGGGGTATTACGAATTGGTATCAGCGCCATGGTTATAGAGAACAAGGTTAAAACCTTAACTATAACCACATTTCTTTTTCTAGCCATCAAAGTCCTCTGTGCCACTACATTTCGGATCAATATGTAAAGATACATAATTATTATACTATATTATATCATAAATAACTTATGTTATTTATAACTGGGTTGTTAACAGAACAATGTCTTCTCCCAACCACTCTACTTCCATTATTGAGGATGCTTTTTCCTCTATGAATATTCTTAACTATACTTCGGTCTCATCGGATTATTTCCCAACTTCATCGGAAAGCAGTTCTTTTAACTCTTCAGAAAACTCTAAAGATAATATGATCCCACCAGTATTTTTACCTTTCTACAATAATCCTTGTTTAAAGGACGTACAAACATTTTATGCTAAGGAATCACCTATTTCATCACCAGATCCTACTACTCCACCAGCTATTTTAACTCCATCTCCGGTATTACCACCATCACTACTATTTGATCCCCGATATTTCTTTGTTCCTGAAGAACTATTACCACCTAAGAAGCAAATCCATTCCCTATCTTCTTCCTCAACTACATTATCTAATTCATCTCGGAATCAAACCTGTGATTTGGTATCACCATCTTTCTTAGTTTATACACCTACTCAGATATTTGAAATAGGAAAAAGTTCAATTAAGATACATCTGAAACATCAGGAGGAACAAATCGAAGATATTTTGAATTACTTAGAAGAACTCTCTTTTCACCACATTGAGAAAATGGAAGAAGGACGTATTAATAGAATGATCATACGAAGAAATGGTAACGAACTAAAGACCGAACTTAAGAGAATCCGTACTCAGATTATCAAACTTCAAAAGAAGCAATTAGGGCAAAGAGATAAAATTGCTTTTGCTCACTACAGAATTTCCAATCTTGAACAAATCATTGAGGAAATCCAAGCTCGTCACCAAACAGATCAGGAAGATCTTTAGAATGCCATCTACAAGCTCAAAATCAGCAAACTATCAGACTAGTTATAGCTTCATCCTAACCACGAGATGTGTGGTATAAATAAAAACACTTGTCAAATCTTGACTATTTGCAGTACTAAGACAAGTTGTTCTTAATACAAAGGAAAATCCCGTTACCTTGTTGTTTCATAAATAGCAACTTATATTTCTTTCATCATCATCCATGTCATCATCATATGCATCGTTATCTCCGTCTCCATCATTATAAATCATACCATAACCCCTAAGTGCTTAAAATTCAAAAATAAGCATTTCTCTTTAAGCATCACATTTTCTTTTATTACCTTTCAAAACTTGTGATGTCATTCTTACTACGTGTTATCTTATGTTGATAGAATGCCTCCCAAAAGAACGTCAACATCTAAAACACTGACCATAACTTTGGCTGCCATCCAACAACTGATTACTGATGGCATTTCCTCAGCTCTGAAAGTACAAGCTGCAATAATAGTAAGTGCTAGTAATCCTAATAGGAACACCAGACATATTGGAACTCCTGTAGTAAAAACAGGAAACTATAAAGAGTTGGTTAGCTGTCAGCCTTTCTACTTCAATGGCACGAAAGGAGCTGTTGACCTCATCCGTTGGTTTGAACGTACTGAATCGGTATTTTCTCATAGCAAGTGTGCCGAGGAAGACAGAGTAACATTTGCTACTGGTACTCTAACCAATGATGCCTTGTCTTGGTGGAATGCATACGCCCAACCTATCAGAATAGAACAAGCCAATAGGATCACCTGGACCGAATTAAAAAGGCTCTTAACCAATAAGTATTGCCCTTGAACTAAAGTCAAGAAAATGGAAGACGAATTTTACAACTTGGTTGTAAAAGGAAATGATCTTAAGACTTACATTAGGAGATTCCAGGAATTAGCCGTCTTATGCCCAAACATGGTACCAAACACCGAGAAACTTATGGAAGTTTTCATCAGTGGATTGCCCAGAAGTATTGAAGGAAATGTTACTGCCTCGAAGCCTCAAACTTTGGAGGAAGCCACCAACATAGCCCAGAGGTTAATGGATCATATAATAAAGCATTATTCTGTGCAAGAAACCAATAATCACAAACGAAAGCTTGAGGATAAGAGAAACATCATCAACAACAACAACTATCAGAATAACTATAACAATAACAACCATAACAATGATTTCCACCAACAGTAGAACAAGAAGCAAGAAACCTTCAGGACTTATACTGCTACCAATGGGTATACATGAAATCATCCCTTGTGTGAAAGATGCACCCTAAATCATATAGGACCTTGCATTGTCAAGTGTCGAACTTGCAACAAGATAGGACATCTGACCAAGAACTGCAGAAATAAAAGACCAACCATAGACATACAAATACATTCGTATCCATAAAATTGTAATGTCTGTGGAGAGAAAGGACATTATGCAAATCGGTGCTCAAAAGCAAACAACAAGGCTACACGAAGGCGTACTTAGAGACAAGTTTGCTTTTGTTCACTCTAGGATTTTTACTCTAGAAACAACTCTTGAAGATATTTAAGTTTATCACCAGAATCTTCTGAAACATACTTCATCAATCTGAAAACCCCAATCATCAAACTATAATCCTTGTCGTTTGTTGCTTTTATCTAGAATCCTACCATGAGACACGTAGCATAAGTATCAGCTCTTTTAAAGTTTCATATGTAAAGTTATCCATGAAATAAATAAAGTGATGATTCTGTTACATCTTGTTATCTAGTGATATCAAAACTCGACATCATTTGTCAATTCCATTTCAACTCTGAATACTCTCCTCATACCTTTGAAACATAAATTATCATCCTCGACTATATGGACGTCAGTACAATTACTATCTCAGTATTTTTACCTTTCATGATCATATCATTTTCTACACCTTACCTTTTTGATATCATGTTTTATGCTTAGGTAAGACGATTTATGATCATCTTATTAAAATGAATTAGGACGATTCTTCATTTGAATAAGGAAATTATAAATCATCGAACTATGAATTTATAAGTTCTCAGTTATAAGGATTTAGATGCTTCTCTTTGTAAGTGATAAATTATAAATAAGCAGGCTTAAGTATATAGCATACGTATAAACAAGTTTCTTTCAATCCGTTTGTACAAATAATTCCTTTTCTTCACTTAATCATTATACTTATTACCTTCATCATCTGTTCATCTGTATCCCACATGATTAGCAACTCTCTTACAATTCATAATCTTTCCTTGACATCTATTCGGCATTCGACTAAATCTCGGGATGAGATTTCTGTAAGGGGTGGAGACTATAACAACCCAGAATTTTCATCAAATGCAAAATCAACCTATTTTATTATGACCACAATTATACGGGGAAAATTTTCGCTTTATTACATTACTTGCATTGCCAATATCTCAATATGCAATGTAACTTGCATATCTAAAGTAGACAAGCTCACGGAACCTATCTATGGCCATCCAATCTACATATATGTCAAGCAAACATCATAACATGTCAAGTCAATATCATCATATCATTTTTACAAAGTACATTACTCATATAATTGTTCATCTCGCACAGTTATTTCATAGACGGGCTTTAAACCGTTATCATATACCTCTAAACCCTAATTCCATGAAAGGTTAATATCTAAAGCTTATGTACAAGTAATATAACATCTCATTTGAATACATCATCCCTCCAGAATAAGGTACAAGTCCTTTAAAGCATAATGTATAAGTCATTAATGCATGACATCTAAAATAGCCGTTTCACCTCTATTTTCCCAAGGAATCTTGTACAATCAATCAAGTTCATAGTTACATGCTGTCATAGTACTTCATTTACAATCCATATTCACTTCTCATATCATGAAATTACAAGAAATCCAAGTTAGAAACCCTAACCCGAGCTAAATAGTATAACTATGACGTTATCTTGGTTTTTATCCATTATAAACCTAAACCTTCCTCAAATTAGTTGTAATAACTTATGATTTACATAAACATTATCAATCATATTCAAATCATCATTTCATCATTTTCATTACATTTCACAATTAAAACCAAGAGAAAACAACTAATACATGCACTAAATGGAACATTCGACCCGTTTATCATTTTCATATATTCTAATTCCGATCACCTATGAATTTTTGCTAATGAATCTAATAGGAGTTTTGTAAACATATCTCTATCATCATATTTGCAATTAGACAAGAATTGGAAGCTTGAAAACCCTAAAGAAACCATTTCATGCCCTAATTGGAACTAGTGACTTATTAACTCATTTTCGCCCATTTTAAACCCGAACCACAAACCAAATACCGTTGTAAGCCCTTAATACAAGTCTTGTGATCATTAATCTATCATTATATTATCAATGTATTAGAAATCCAAGCTCAAAAACTCATTTTGAGCCCTAGGTTTACCACCGCGACATCGTTTCTTGCAAAATGTCCCGTTTTTAAGCTTTTCTTTGAAAAACAAGCACCTCATGACTCACCTCTTACTTCCTTAGCAGCTTAAAAGCAGGTCTAACACATTCCATGGTTGCTAAAATGGCCACATCATTTCCCTTGGTCCCTAAGTCTTGCCGAATTCAAAAACACCACAAACCAACTTCCACCTTGCAATCCTACCACCTCTAGACCTCAAGACTCATCATGTAGCTTCTACACATCACCCTATAGCTCTCACACATGTCCTAACCTGGTCTCTAAGCACCCTTAGTCACCAAGTTCCAAAAATGGGTTATAAAAGGGGTGTTCTGCCTTCAATTTCTTACTCATCCACCACTTCTTACTCTATAACCATTATAGCTCAGCAATCTTTGATATAAGAAGATCCTAAGAGGTCCTAAAAGTCTCAAGATCACAAATGAAGCAAAAAGTAACCAAGAAAGAAGCTCCAAAGGCGTTATTCTAGGCGTTACAGAAGCTAAGAGTCCCGATTTTTGAACACTTTTCCAAGCTATAAGCTCAACACCCTGGTTCTATGATCTTACATACTACTCTACAATACTATTATAATGATATCATATGAGCACCTAATAGAATTTGTAAAAGTTTTTATAACACAATTCATACTCCTATTTTCCTTTTTGTTCCAAAACCGTACACTCAAAACCCTAATTTTTCATGTTTTCTCTTTAACTAATGTTATAATGGTTAAATAGTGTTACTCAATCTATCCTATCGTACTTACTAAATGCAATATAAACCACTTTATCAAGTCTTGAAAGGATATTTGTAACTTAAAACCCGCGCGTTTACGTTTTGAAACCCTAATTTAACCCGTTTTGCTTCATAGCTTAACGAATCATTAATCTAAACTTTCGTTACGTTAAATCTTCATATTTTAGCTTATATTAATAAGATATAACCTAAAAATATCATTTAGAAACTTAAAATAAGCTTGCATGGCATTTTGGACTTCTTTTGCAAAAGTATTTCATGCAAGGGGTATATATCGTAACTTTCTGAAATTCATAACTAGAATAGAACTGATTATGTCATTTAGTCATAGTACTTAATATAAGGGTCTATTATGTTACTTTTCAAAGTGTAAGGTTTACTTTGTACATCTTTTAAACTAGACGGACCAAACTTGTAAAAATGCAAACTCCAAGGGTATATTTTGCCATTTTTCATTCTCAAGGGTCTAAAATGTAACATTTTGAAAAAGTATAAAAATGTATTCAAAACATTACAAGACATAAATTTATTTACACGCTTGTCTTGCATAAGTTTTCAAGATTATCGATCAAATACGCTGAAACGAATTATATTGTATAACAATACTAGATAGCTTCATTATTAAGGGGTTTCTTCTTGGTTATACGTTCTGACTGAGTTGGTGGGGTAATGATTTAAAGTGCCCTAGCTCCTCAAACGTTTAATGAATGACTTCTGAATTATGATGGCCTGAACGGTGATACGATAATTCCAAACTTTCCAATCAAACTCATAACAATATTAACTATCTGAACCAAAGTTCTAGAGTACAATCTACCTAAGACTTGACATATTTACTCAGGTTGCGTGACGTGGCTGTTTACTATCATTTTGCTATATCAACCTTCCCTGTTAAGATTGTGATAAGGTCGTTTAGCTTTCATTTTGGAATATTTTCTTACAACTACTATCAGGTGAAGTTATTAACTCGCCTTTTACTTAATGACAGGTTTTATAAACCCGGCGCGTGAGGGATACATGATTGCTACAAACTCATTTTACATACTCGTTTATCTTCTATACAATGTGATTACTTTTCTAAGACTCTAGTGAGTTCATTAGCCTCACTTTTTAATTCTTTAATATTATCATAAACCGTGAGGGGATACATGCTATAAATATTATTGATATTACAAATGTTTTACAAATATATGCTAAACGCTGTTATTCCTTACAATTAATGTCTAAGTTATTATGCAAATGTCCTCATTATCATTGGACTATTAATTAATACGGTGAACGCGAATATTATGGATAGATCTATAGGGATTGACAAATCCTGTTTGTGTTAGCCGGATAGGTAACCAAACACACTATATTTAAATTGCATAGGTATATGGTAATTACCTACACCGAGGGCCATTATCTCTCTATATATATATCACATCAATTTGGGTATATATGTACACCGGTCAGTTTGTGTGCCATGAGCTTAGACGAATTAACGAAACAATAATGCAATTATACCATAACATTATACATGTAATACCATTTACCATGATAATTGTATTCGTTGCAATTATTACCAATAACAGGTGTATAACAACGTAACCCAATACCATACTATAACGCATTACTTTGACACTGCTTCTATAACAATTACTTATGATGACTTGTATTCAACTATTACATTTCAAACCTATGAATTTCACTCAATGATTGTGTTGACTTTTTAGCATGTTTATCTTAGATAATTAAGTAACTTATGGTACGGAGTGGCATGGATTTGAAGATGGTTAAAACTTTTTATCGTTCACATTGTATGTAACTAGATTTTGGGACCTGCCTTTGTAAAACTCTGATTTTAAATGAATGATAACGTATCTTTTGAACAAACGTCTCTTTTGAGTTATTTTCTGATTATGATGTTTACTATGAAGTATTAACCCCTGATTAGCATTTGTACTATATTTGTCAAAAATTTAATATATTTATATATATATATAAACATATGTTGCCAAAGATTTTAATGTCAAATCTTCGATCGTATCGATTTACCAGTCCAGCCTCGTTGGGGATAAACGACCCGGGAAAGCTCTATACTACTTCTCGGCTTTATTGATTGTTGATTTTTACACTTATTTATATATTTTATATTTTATTATATATTATATATATTTACAGTGTGAATTTTCACTCAATCAATGTCTCAACCAAAAAACATACACATCATCTTCTTCACAAACTCATTTCACGTATTTTTATGATTCTCTTTTCATGACACCCTCCTTTGCCTCTTCAACGGAAGTTAGCCGTGTCCGTTTTACGGTTTTCATTGTTGCCCGGATGGTGAAGTGGGAAATAAGAGGATTGCTCATTTGATATCTTATCTCAAGAGGCTTCACCTTTCGACCGATGAAGGTAAATGTATCTTACGCGAGGCTCTTTCTACGGACCATGGATTATATATGGAAGTCGAGGAACCTTTGAAGGTATTTAGCCAATGGCTTTGTGGGAAGTGTATGAATTTACATGCTGTTAGTCGCGCTTGTCATCACCGGATGGTCTTGTCCGCTTTTCTAAAGGGTCCGACGACATGAGTGGTTACATTGTTGGCATTTCAAAGCCGTCTAATACGGAGTCCAAGATAGAATTAATTGAGGGGTTGGTTTTTGATGCTGAGCTTCTAGATCGTATTTTAAAGTGTCTATCACTAATGTCAAATGTATCCCTCGTGGTTGTCATCTCGCTTTTTCTCAAGCGTTGAAAATAGTTCTTTACAAGGTGGTTTCCCAGCCTGACACTGTTGATGGATAGGTCAGGTTGTTACTTTTTCCATGATGCACGCTGTAGGTGTGTAGGACAAAGAATAGACAAGAACATAGGTCTGGGAATAAAAAATCCTTGCAACAAAGTTCTATCCTAAAGTCATTAGCTACATGGGGGAAAGATGATGGTATTACAATGTTGGTTAAAAGTATGCTAGATGGTTCTAGGTCAGTGTCCTTGGGTGAAGGTGGAGGTGATTTTCTAGAGGAGAGAACAACGGGCAACACCAACATCAAACAATGTCTTTGCAAGGTTGCGGATGGGCACTTTACGGCAGCAGTGAAAGTGTTATCCTCCTTTGGTGTAGCTCTATACTGTGATGATACCATTAAAGCCTTAGAGGCTAAGCATCCTTACAAGCCACCCCCATCCATGTCGAGCAACACATTTTCTGAGCCTCCCCTTATAGCAGAGATTGATAGTGTCTTTGGTTGCATTAAATCATTTCTTAAAGGTGTTAGTGCAAATATTATGATATTTAATCTATACGATCTCTTTATGTTTTGGTGATGAAAAACATGTGACTTGTAATGCGTAACGTAAAGTGCGCAAGTTACTCGTAATCACAAATCATCAATGCATACATGCATCTACATTTCTCGACGTCTCAAGTCTACATCAACACCGACATTTGTTTAGAAGTTACTTGTTTACACAAATCATCAATTCATACATGCATCAACATCTCTCGACGTCTCAAGTATGCATCAAGACGGACATTGGTTTACACTCGACGTAAATCACATAAGGTATGTACAAACAAGCATTAGGATGATCAAAGAAATAAGTTTTTGTCTTAAACTTTATATTTTTATAAATGTAACAAAATAATTTTTTCAAAAATTAATTAGACAAATTATTTTTTTAATTTTAAAGAAATGTTTTATGTGGTAATTATTTCAAAATTCAAAATCTGGTTCTTTTCCCCCCAAAACATCACCAATATTCTTTGGACATTCCTCAATAACATGTCCAAAAACCTTGCAACACGCACACCTAGGGGGTTTCTACTCATACTCAACACCAATATTACAAGTATATTAGCCCACCTTATTAATATTAGGCATAGGAGCCACAATGTTATCTTTTAACTCTACATCAGCTCTAAGCTCAATCATAGCTCTAGCATAGCTTGACCTACCCTATGATTGTATGCACATATCAGCTATATAAGAGTCAAGATTTAGAGGAGTACCTAGTTTAGTAGCAATGGCACTCAAGCCATCCTCGCTGAAAGCTGTAACAGGAACACTATAGAGTTTGACCCAAACTGGAATAGTAATAACATCTTCTTTTAATAGGTTCTCATCTGGATGCCATTTCCTCAAAATAAGCGGGTTATTACAAATGAAATACAGACCATTCTCAAGCATAGCGTCCAACCCGTCCATGGAGCTAAATTAAAAGGAGAATAATCCAGTAGACGAGTTGAACATAGAATGAACCAGCCCATATTTACCCTAAGTGTTCCTAACATAGTTAGCAACAACAGGGTATGCCACCCGCTTTCCCAAGAAAAAACCATATACTGTATTGGAAAATCGTTTACTAATAATACGAATAGACTCCACTGGGATAACCACATAAATCCTATTACCCCCCGGTGTAAACAAAGTATGAAAATTCAATTTCTTCCCACTTGGTTTACCAGTAACATTAGCATTTAAAGACTTACCAAGGGCATTGCTAGCCAAAGAAGCTACCTGCATAGGTAGTGGTGGGTACGATTTAGTAGTAGTCACCACATGGCTTAGCTTATCCTTCTCTATAGTGTCGTCAACCACATATGGTGATACAACAACCTTTGAACGGGGAGTAGCATCATTAAGAGTCCCATCTGATTCTGACATCGAACTAGTGCCTGTATCAATACTCGACCTTTTCCTATGATTATTCTTCCTCCCCTCTGAATCCAAGAAACCACGATTCATGATTTGCACCATGACTTCAATCTCAATTCATACAAACCATATAACACGAAGAAATAATTAAACGCCTTATCTTTACTTGCGCATCAACCCTAATAATAGGATTTTAAGAATAATATGTATTGTTTGTCACCAGATCGAGATCGCATTAAATAAGTTATGATGTACGGAATCAATAATTTCAAGTTAACACTAATCAAGAAAATTGGACAAACCCCTACAAAAAAACTAAATCTTTAGTGCCTTAAATTCAAACTCTAATGCAGTAAAACAAATTAATACCACAATGATCGGTGGGAGTAAATATTAATGGCCGGTTTAGAATTAATACCACAATTGAAATGTGTTATTAATACACAAAGAGACAAAACAATTACTCCAAACTGATTTAGTTAGAATTAGAGAAAAAAAGAGATCGACGGATTAAATGTTAAGGGTTTTAGGGAATTGCCATTGAAGACTTTGAAGATTTCCCAAATGAAATACTGTATACTGTACAAGAAATATTCTTCAGACTTCATCAAGGTCCTGGGCTAGATGATCATGCCAGAACTTTCAGTTCCTAACTGCTTGCTGAAGTTGACAAAAGAAACCTGAACCCCCTCAAGCAAATGAGGGCCATTGAGCAGCTGAGGCAGTAGATGTTATAATCTTTTGTAATAACTTTATATTTTTTTATTGTAATGTAATGAAAGTCATTATAAATGGTTATCACTTTATGTTGTTCAATTTTATTAGTTTGTAAGAAGAAGTTGTTTGCTCACTTACTACTGATTTTAACTTAGGCTATTTGTATATTCAAATAGGGGGAGATTATTGGGTCAGTTGCTGAGCCCTTTAGTCTCTCATTAGATTTAAACACAAAATCACCTAAGTATAAACAAGCTAAAGATAGTTCAGCTTGTATTCGCTAAAGACACTTCAACTTTAGTTCTTTGGGTACTTAGAAGATCAAGATCATCTTCACTTTGGATTATGTAGCGGTTCAAAAACTGACGAGGCCTTAGCAAGAGCTTAAGTTCAGCTTGGTTGACAACTCTACTCTAAACGATGTCGATCTCCTCTTAAAAGCAAAAACAAAATGTTTCTCTTCTAGAAGGTTTACAAGGCGGGAAAAAGATTGCTTTATATAAAAAGGAATAAAACAATCTCCTTGGGAATAAATACTTCTAAAGTTGGTATAGAAGTACAACGACTTTCTCTAAAGGACTGTACCTAGTACCTTAAAGCATGCGTGCATTAAATGACAGCTAAATCACTCATTTAATGCAAGCCATGTGTACTAGGTTAAACTTGTAAAACCTAAATCCTTTGACACTAAAAGGAAAGAGATGTAAAGAGTAAATAATATCTCTTATAATTAATGTGAAACACATTGAAGAGCATTTATCTCTTAAACAAACTAAAAAGAAACTGTTGAAGCTGAACCTTTAGTTCTAGTCGAATAGTTTGTTTTCTTAACAAAATAATGTCCCTAAGATCAATAAATTTTAAAATCCGTCACTAAAATATTTTCAACACATTTAACTCTCTTCCACAAGATGTCTAAATCTTGTCATCGTCTTGCTTTGTTTTGACCTTTTTTTTTTGAGTTGGTTAAACATAAGAAAAATATACATTTAATACATTAAGTATTTAAGTAAAAAAAATGTATTTTTTTGTTAAACTTTGCTTGTGCTTGCATTGTTCTAACATACACACACATAATTATATTCTTTTTATAAACATATAATATTTTACATAAGATGTGTGTTGTATTAAAATGGTTAGAAAAATCATTCATACACTAATAAAATGTCAAAAATTCTATGCATACTATGCATAACAAAACAAATAGTATAATCGCACAAGCAAAATATATGACAATCCAAAGTAAGAAATTAACTTGTTCATTATTCAACAACCTCACACTTAACAACAAGTCTTAGGATTAAATGGAAACACACAAAGAAAATCCTTAGTTGTCTTCCTTTTTAAAAGAGTGTTCATGATGGGGTCAAGAAAGATTTCGAATATATACAACCATTTATTCAGACTATTATGGATATTATTATCAATCAAATTTGACAAGTTTCAAGTATGGATAAGAAATCGGAGTTTTATTGTCTACTTTAAGATTATATCAAAATATAACAAGAGATATTATCTTAAACCTACATACTGAATCACACTTGATTGATATGAAAATAACGACATCCTCTTCCAAGACGATAAAAATATGCATCGGATCATAACTCACACTTATGTAGATGATGTCATATTGAGTCTACTTGTCCAATATATGCTTAATATACACAATGAAGTAGGATTGACGACTTGAATGTCTTGTCCAAAATATTTAAGTAATTTACCTTGCAATGCAATTGATAAAGTCATCATCCTCGAAAAGCCAAACATGAGCAAACGCACAACATATGTAACTTTGCTCAAACAATTCAAAAGCACAACTTAAAACTCAAACTATTTTCCCATCAAAACTCTCTCTTACTTTATCAAATAAGCATAATATTTCTTCTTCACCAAATGAGTACCTTTTAACCATCTATGGTTAGAATTAAGAAGAATTAAACATATTCCACAAACCACTTTTGTGCTTTCTTTTCAATAGGTGATCGAAAGGGATCTGAATATGACGATGATTATTTTATTTAATAACGAATAATCAATCTCATTATTCAATCTAATTACAAATTTGGAATATGAACATGAAATCGAGATTAGGATTTATCTAGATCACGGAAATATCAATCAAATGACCATAGATATTTTTCCGTGTCTACATGTTTAACCATCCTCGGTTATTACATGAAATCATGAAGTCGATTGCAAGACAACAAGATTAGTCATCGAATTGCAATTCACACTTGCAATGAAGATGTTTCATTGAGTCTAAAGTGTTCAAATGTTGTGTTATTAGCTATGATCAAATTATACATGCTAAACTTAACACACTCTAAGTAGGATTGACGACTTATGAATTTCCATCGGGAAACTCATAAGTACTCCAACTTGATAAGCAAGACTTGGATGTCATTTCTGAAAACTCAAACCGAGAACCCTTATAACTTATATAAGTTTCTCTTAATAACCTAATATCAACACCATCTCCCAAATAATGGGAAAATGATCCTTGCCCAAATTCCGGCACCTCTCCACGGATCGATGGACCTTTCGTCCTAAATTCATCTTCGGTTTAGGTAGATCCGCCCTATGGCATTAGATTTAAACATCTTCCTCTTGTCAATCTCTTGCTTAAAAGTCTAACATAGATGTAACTAAACTTTAGTTAATCATCATTATTTCTACAAAGAAACAAATACAAGATCTATTGAGGTAAATAACCTTAATTGGATTTTTCATAAAAGACATGCAAAGTTTGCATTCTTTGAAGCAACCGCCTCAATATAGAGTATTATCAACATTGTCACTTTTAAGCAACTCCTAGGTCTAGATAATCAAATTCTTTCTTATAGCTACAACAACTTGCTTGCTCTCTCATTCAACCTTAGAATTCCACACATCTTGATTAGGATTATGTGAACCAAAATTAAAGTACGTTAGTTGAGTCATAGTAGGCCTTGTATGAAAAGACAATACAAATTTTATCTTTGCTACACTTCATTAGGCAAATATAGGAATTCTATTTTGTCTAACATGATAATGACTACTAGAGAATCTATTACACCTAAAAATTCAAATTTGACCTAACGGTTGAATTGCTTCCAAGAGTAAAGTTGGGTTCGTGGTATAACCCGTAAAAATGGTCGTGTTTAGCCTGAATTGAGCACCACTAGTGATAGTCTCATATTCATTCTCTAATTTGATTAAATGGCTTTTTCTTAATATGCCTAATAGATAGTCTCATCGATAACTTCTTAGTATTTTCATCAGAGTGCACACCTAAAGCCAAAAAAGTAGAAATTAGGTTTCCCATGTCAATCTAGACTACATGCATTTCACATATGTGCTTTGAAATTTCAAGATGATAACGTGCTCCCACGTAATGCAATTATATGCTTTTATGTTTATCTTAATGCTCAACGTTTATTTGCTTAGCTATTGAATGCATGTTTGTTGTAAAGCGTAATGCCTTTACTGAGCAATTATATAAAATATCTCTTTTCATATAAATAACACATGCTCCTAATGCTAAATTGCTAACAATGCTTTAACATGAATGTAAACATTTAAAATTATCATGTTGTTGTTTGCGTCATCTAGCAATACTAACATGTTAATGTGCCACCACACAATGTTAGGGTTGATGTATGAAACAAATAAGGGTTAGAATTTCAATACAGTCTTACACATTTAATCTTGTTGATTATTGCGTTGATGCATGCATAGATAAACTTTAAATTTCTTATTCTGTATGATTTATAACATCTTGTATATATTTTCTCACAACTTATAATATCTTTCTCACGTCCGTCGTCACAAAATCCTAAAAAGTCAAAAGAGTCGCAAAATGGTATTAAATCTCGTAGAGTCTTCACTCACACACTCCTTTGATCATCATCTTACTTTCTTCCAAATCATCCACTCTTTCGTCAAGAAAAGGTTAGATACAAATCTAACGCTCCTCCAAGTAGGCTTGACAACTTAAATATTTCATCCGAAATATTCAAGTATCTTTAACTTGCGATCGCAAACGTTAAAGGTCATATCCGAAAATCCCTACTCAAGCCTTTTAACAACATAAGTTAAAACGCTCTCCTTTTCTCTTCGATGAAACATTCTTTCTCTTCAACGAAAACATTCTTTCTTTCGACGAAAATATTCTTTCTCTTCTACGAAACATTGTTTCTTTCGACGAAAACATTCTTTCTCTTTGACGAAAACATTTTTTCTCTTCAACGAAAAAAAATTCTTTTCTCTTAGACGAAAACATTCTTTCTCTTCGACGAAACATTATTCCCTCTTCAACGAATACATCCTTTGTTGGAATATTGTTAGGAATTTTGTATAACAGACTTAATTCTGTTAGTGTATTGTAGTTAGTTCTGCTAGTTACATAGTTAGTACTGCTGGTAGAATGATTATCAAGGTAGTACTGTATTGTAAATATAATAATAAATAGTATGTTATATTTAATATGATTAAAAAGGCCACGGGTTAGGAGATATCTTAAAAAGATTGCATTATATTGAGAAGATTTTTGTAAACCAATTAGGTTTCAGTAGTCTATAAATGGAACCCTAGCATAGTTAGATAGATATAGTTCTACACAGATAATAGAATCTTAATAATCATATTTTAATCTATAACTAGCAATCTAATTTTAATTAAAAAGTTTCTTTTGTGATATTCAATATTGTTCTTCTAGCATTATTGATTAGATTCTGCATATCTATAGTGGTTTACTTAATTTTCATTATTTTGCTTTAGTATTACTAAAGAAAGCCAAAAAACACTTTGCAATCTGAAGGGTAAGATCTATCATAATTCGATCTAAAAAGTGGTATCAGAGCTTTGTAGAAACTCTAAATTAAGAAGAACTCAACTTAAAGATGATAGAACAAGACATTCCTCCACCCACATTACTCAATGAAGATCCCTATCATTAGGAAGGGAGAGTACGATATTTAGAGCATGAGAATGCGACAATATATCTGTCAGATAACATACCATACATCTATGGATGTTGAAGGTTTAAATGGAGATCTATAAGAAGAAGCCTGCACCAACAACACTTGAGAAGCATCTGCCCCTCCTTCTCCTAAGAACTGTGCCAAAGCAACTAGCTGCTAGAAGAAATCAGGAAAGAGTTAAAAAGCATCTTGCTTAGCAATACCTGATGACAACCTCCTCAAGTTTTCACGAATGTTGATGATGCCTAAATCTCCTTTGGGAGGCAATCAATCAGGTTTGGTGGTAATGTAGAATCCAAGAAGATGCAGAAAAATGTTCTAAACATCATTTGAAAATTTTTCTACTGCATCAAATGAAAGCTTGACAAAGCTTTTATTATAGTCCAAAAACTGATAAGTCAATTGGAGGTTCATGTGCATTCAATAACAAAGGAAGATATCAACCAGAAGTTCATAGAAGTCTCTTCTTTAATGGAATCAGATTGCTCTCCTCATGAGAACTAAGCCAGACATTGACTGAGTATTGATATTGATGATCTTAAAACAATCTTAGGTTCATGAAGAATAGAATTAGAAAAAGCGTCTTTAGGTTCCAACTATGCTTCTCAGAACTTGGCTTTTCTCTCCTTTGAGAATACTGGCAGTACTAATGAAGTTAGTACTGCCAGTGGAGATTTTAGGGTTAGTACTGCTGGTGGAATTAATCAAGTTCCATCTACTCCATGTGCACATGATATAGCTTACTCCTTCCTTGCACAACCAACAACCAGTTCTCAACTTGAGAATAAGGATTTTCAATAGATGGATGGAGATGACTTGGAGGAATTGGATCTTCGATGGTATGTGGCTATGTTGACTGTAAGAGTAAAGAAGTTCATTCAGAGGACAGGAAGGAATATGGACTTCAAAGAAAAACGGCCTGTTTCTCTTGATAAGTCAAAGATTGAGTGCTACAACTGTCATAGAAAAGGGCATTTTGCTAGAGAATGTAGAATTAGAAGAAAACAAGGGAGAAGATTCTATGGCGACAAAGGCAGGGAGCATATTGCACCAAACAACTTAAAGTCTTCATCACAGGCACTGGTGGCTCAAGATGGTCTAGGAGGCTATGACTAGAGCAATGATTTTGAAGTAGAACCAGTCAACTATGCTTTGATGGCAATCTCCTCTTCAAGCTCATCAAGTTCTTCTGACAGTGAGGTACAAAAATATTCTAAACAATGTCTTGATTTATTTAAAACTCTTCAAAAGAACTATGATACTGAAAAAGAAAAACATAACAAAGCAAAACTAGAAATCAGGGGTTATGAGATAGCCTTAGAGTCACTAGAAGCTAGAATTCTTGGACATGAAAAGAATGAATTGGCTTAGGGTGAGAAATATGAATTTCAAAACTATGAGCTTAAATGTAGAGAAATAAAAATTAACAACTTAAATCTAGAATTAGAGAAGGCATTTTAAGGAAAATAGATGAGTTATAAGAAAGATTGCAAAATGAAAGAATCGAATCCAAGAATCTTGATGAAATACTTAACAGTCCAAATGCGAGTGCTAGAGATAAAACACTGGCATTAGGATATGGCACACAATTGAATGAATTAAGTAGCAATCATGAAACTGATAGTAAGATTAGTATGAGTATTTTTGAGGTCAGATCAAGTGATGAAGAGATCACATCAGCAAATGATAGGTTCTCTAAAGTAGATAGGTATCATGTAGTTCCCCCTCCTATAACAGGGAACTTCTTAACCCCAAGAGCTGACATATCATTTGCAGGTTTAGATGAATTTTCCATTAGGAATAAAATCATTGAGTCATAAACAACTGAGCTTAATACTAAAACAAGTGAGACTGCAGGTAAAACAAATGATGCAAATACTGAAAAGCCTAAGTTAGTCAGTGAGTCAGTTGTGTCAAATCCTAAGATTAACAGAGATAGTGTTATATCATGAGGATGGAACACAGTGAAAGAGAAGAAGGGTATGGAAATGCAACAGTTAGACTTGAGACTCAAACAATTAAGACTAGAGATGATAAAAGTGGTCAAACTTCTAAGAAACAAGGAATTGGTTTTAAGAAAGTAAAAGCTTGTTTTGTTTGTAAAAGTACTAACCATTTGATCAAAGACTGTAATTTCCATGACAAAAAGAGTCAAGAGCCTAAGCTGAAAAATGTGGTTAATACTGGTCAAAGGGAGGGCAAACCAGTATGGGATAATACCAAAAGGGTTAATCATACAAAACTTTTTTAAAATACCCACATTTAAGTAAGAACTTTTGTCCCATCAGGAGTGCTAAACAAAGAACATGATTTGTTAGTACTGCTAGGCCTGTTTGTATTGCTAGGCCAAGTATTAGTACTGCTAGGCCAAGTGTTAGTACTGCTAGAAATGAGAAGAATCGACCAAGAATCTTGATGAAATACTTAACAGTCAAATGAGTGCTAGAGATAAAACTGGTTTAGGATATGTCACACAATTGAGTGAATTAAGTAGCAATCATGAAACTGATAGTGAGAATAGTTTGAGTATTTTTATGTCAGATCTAGTGATGAAGGGTCCACACCAACTAATGATATGTCTTCTAAAGCAGATGAGTATCATGTTGTTCCCCCTCCCATAATAGGGAACTTTTTAACCCCAAGAGCTGACATATCATTTGTAGGTTTAGATGAATATGCCATTAGGAATAAAATCATTGAGTCACAAACAACTAAGCTTAATACTAAAACAAGTGAGACTGCAGGTCAAACAAATGCTGAAAAGCCTAAGTCAGCCAGTGAGTCAGTTGTGTCTAATCCTAAGATTAACAGAGATAGAGTTATCATTGAGGATTGGAACTCAGATGATGAGGAAGAAGAGTATGAAGTGCAAACAGTTAGACCTGAGACTCAAACAGTTAAGACTAGAGATGATAAAAGTGGTCAAAATTCTAAGAAACAAGGAATTGGTTTTAGGAAAGTAAAAGCTTGTTTTGTTTGTAAAAGTACTGACCATTTGATCAAAGACTGTAATTTTTATGACAAAAAGAGTCAAGAGCCTAAGCTGAAAAATGTGGTTAATACTGGTCAAAGGGAGGGCAAACTAGTATGGGATAATATTAAAAGGATTAATCATCAAAACTTTTCATAATACCCACATTTAAGTAAGACTTTTGTCCCATCAGGAGTGCTAACAAGGACAGGTTTGCATAGGCCAAGTGTTAGTACTGCTAGGCATGTTAGTACTGCTAGGCCTGTTTGTACTGCTAGGCCAAGTGTTAGTACTGCTAGGCCTATTTGTACTGCTAGACCAAGTGTTAGTACTACTAGGCATGTTTGTACTGCTAGGCCTATTTATGCTACCAGACCTATTTACCCAAGAATGGACAATGTAAGACCAAGAGGCTCATGTTCACCTATCAAGAGGTCTTACTACACAAAACCAACTTTTAGACCCAAAGACTTAAAACAAGATGTTAAAACTTTTAGGGTTCAAAATATGACTACTATTGGGATAAGAGCGGTAGTTAATACTGGTAAGGGTAAGCTAGATACTGACCTTAAAAAGTCAAGATGGGTTTGGAGGCCTAAGGGAAATTACTTGGATCATGTGTCCAAAGATAGTGGTTAATTCATGCTCAAGAAGGTTGAGTATGTTGACCCAAAATGGATTTCAAGTCGTTATGGCATTGGATCCCGTTAGATGCTAAATTCTCTTACTTTTTTTGTGCAGGGCAATCCAAGATCTGTACAAGATTCATGCAGTGGTGGATAGTGGTTGCTCTAGCCATATGACTGGCAACAAAGCTTATCTTTCAGACTATGAAGATTTCAATGGAGGCTTTGTGGCTTTTGGAAGTGATCCCAAAGGAGGTAAAATAACGAGTAAAGGTAAAATCAAAACTGCTAATTTAGACTTTGATGATGTTTATTTTGTAGATGAACTTAAGTTTAACCTTTTCTCTGTCTCACAAATATGTGACAAGAAAAATAGTGTCCTTTTTACTAAGTCTGAATGCCTTATCTTGTCTCCTAGCTTTAAGCTTCTTGATGAAAGTCAAGTTGTACTTAGAGCTCCTAGAAAGGATGATGTGTACAACTTGGATTTAAAGAACATTGTTCCTTCTGGAGGTATAACTTGTTTATATGCAAATGCAACAACAGATGAGTCTAAATTATGGCACAAGAGATTAGGTCATGTGAATTTTAAAAATATAAATAAACTTGTTAAAGGTCACCTAGTTAGAGGTTTACCTTCAAAAGTTTTTGTGAATGACCACACTTGTGTTGCCTGCAAGAAGGGTAAGCAACACAAGGCCTCCTGTAAGGCCAAGTTAGAAAGAATCATCAGAAAGCCCCTAGAATTACTTCATATGGACTTATTTGGACCTGTCTCTATAGAAAGTATTAACAAGAAAAGGTACTGCTTGGTTGTGACTGATGATTTCAGCAGATTTAGTTGGGTATTTTTCTTAGCTACCAAGGATGAAACATCTGAAATCCTTTGTAAATTTATCATAGGCTTAGAAAACCAATTGAATCATAATGTTAAAATCATTAGATGTGATAATGGGACAGAGTTTAAGAACCATGCTATGAATGAATTCTGTGCTAAGAAAGGAATCAAAAGGGAGTTTAGTGTAGCTAGAACTCCACAGCAGAATGGTGTTGCAGAAAGGAAAAACAGGACCCTAATTGAGGCAGCTAGAACTATGTTAGCAGACTCACTTTTACCTATCCCATTTTGGGCAGAGGCAGTTAATACTGCTTGCTATGTACTGAATAGGGTATTAGTGACCAAACCTCAAAATAAGACACCTTATGAACTATTAATAGGTAAATCACCTAGTATTAGTTTTATGAGACCTTTTGGGTGCCCCTTGACTATTTTAAACACCTTAGATTCCTTGGGCAAATTTGATGGGAAATCTGATGAAGGTTATTTGCTTGGATACTCTACCTCTAGTAAAGCCTTTAGAGTATACAACAAAAGGACCAAAAGGGTAGAAGAGAATCTGCACATCAATTTTCTTGAAGATCAACCAAATGTGGCAGGAACTGGTCCTAATTGGATGTTTGATCTTGATTTTCTCACCAATTCAATGAACTATATTCCTGTTAGTGTAGAAAATCAAGTTAATGTGGATGCAGGTACACAAGATTCTTATGTTGCAGGTTCATCAGGAAAAGATAAAGGACCTACTCAGGAATACATACTGCTTCCACTACAACCTCATAGGACAAGGATTCCAGTAAAGGATGTTGTTCAGGATGCACAAGAAAAACCTTCTGAAAATGCTTCTCCAGACAAGGATGTCCAAGATTCAGAGGATGCTGCTGATAAGGAAGAACAACATCAGATGAAAGAAAGTGAAAAAGATTTGCAAGATGAACTTGAGATGATGGTTACTCAAGAATTGGCTGCTAAAGCTATGGATGATGTTTCAAGACAAGCCTTTGAAGAAGAAAAGAGGAGAATTGCATCTCAAAAGAAGGCAGCTCAAGCTACAAGTACTAACAAGCTTAGTACTGATAGGCCATCTGTTAGTACTGATAGGCCATCTGTTAGTACTGATAGGCCCTTTGTTAGTACTGATAGGTCTAACACACCATATGTTAGTGCTGCTAGTACTCCCACAGGTGCAAATGCTGGTGAATCATCATTTGTCTATCTTGGAGGAAAAATACCTATTGATGCATCTACTCTCCCTAATGCTGATTTACCCATTGATCCAAATATGCCTGACTTGGAAGATGCTTCTGATACTCTCCCAAATGATGGAATATTCAATGGAGCTTATGATGATGATGAAGATGTGGGTGCAGTGGCTGATTTCAACAACATGGATAACACCATTGCTGTCAGTCCTATTCCCACACTCAGAATTCATAAGGATCATCCAAAAGGACAAATTCTAGGAGATCCTACATCAGCAGTTCAAACAAGAGGGAAGATTCAAAAGGCTTCTTCAGCACAACAAGCCTTGGTAAGTTACATTCACAAACAGAACAGAACAAATCACAAGGATCATCAGAACTGTTTGTTTGCATGTTTTCTCTCTCAAGAAGAACCCAAGACTATATCACAAGCCTTACAAGATGAAAGCTGGGTTGAAGCAATGCAAGAGGAATTGCTTCAGTTCAAACTACAGAAGGTTTGGGTACTTGTTGATTTGCCATATGGGAAAAAGGTAATTGGCACAAAGTGGGTCTTCAGGAATAAGAGGGATGAGAGAAGTATTGTTGTGAAAAACAAAGCACGGCTTGTAGCACAAGGGTTTAGACAGGAGGAAGGTATAGATTATGATGAGGTTTTTGCACCTGTTGCCAGAATTGAGGCAATTAGGTTATTTTTAGCCTTTGCATCATACATGGGATTTACTGTCTACCAAATGGATGTTAAAAGTGCATTTCTCTATGGCACTATTGAAGAGGAGGTGTATGTCCATCAACCTCCAGGCTTTGTTGATCCTGCTCATCCAAACAAAGTCTATAAAGTGATCAAAGCTCTTTATGGTCTACATCAAGCTCCTAGAGCTTGGTATGAGACACTTTCTTCTTTTCTGATGGAAAATAGTTTCAGAAGAGGTACCATAGACAAAACATTGTTTATCAAGAAGAAAAAGAGTGGCATTATGTTAGTCCAAGTGTATGCGGATGACATTATTTTTGGTTCTACAAAGAAGTATATGTGTACAGAGTTTGAAGAATGTATGCACAAAAGATTTCAGATGAGTTTCGTGGGTGAACTCACATTCTTTTTGGGACTTCAAGTAAAGCAACAACCTGATGGAATCTTTATTAGTCAGGATAAGTATGTAGCTGACATCTTAAAGAAGTTTGATTTTTTGTCCATCAGAACAGCAACTACTCCTATTGAGTCTAATAAACTACTGGTCAAGGATGAAGATGGTGTAGATGTAGATGTACATGTCTACAGGTATATGATTGGCTCTCTAATGTATTTGACTGCATCAAGGCGAGACATCATGTTTGCTGTTTGTGCCTGTGCCAGATTTCAAGTCACTCCAAAAGCCTCACACTTAAATGCAGTAAAAAGGATTATTAGGTACCTCAAACATCAACCCAAATTAGGTTTAGGGTATCCTAGGGATTCACCTTTTGAAGTTGAAGCTTACTCGGATAGTGATTATGAAGGAGCCAGCCTTGATAGAAAATCAACAATAGGTGGATGTCAATTTTTTGGAAGAAGATTGATATCTTGGCAATGCAAGAAGTAGACTATTGTGGCAAAATCTACTACTGAGGCAGAATATGTTGCAGCTGCTAACTGTTGTAGCAAGGTATTATAGATACATACTCAGATGATGGATTATGGCTTAAATTTCAGAACACCAAAATCCATATGATAATGAGAGCACTATAAGGTGTATCAAGAATCCTGTAGCTCATTCAAGTACCAAGCATTCGAAAATTCGAGTTTCATTTTATAAGAGATTGCCTATGAAAAAGCCTGATAGAAGTTATCATAAGATTTAACACTGATCATAAATGTTGCAGACATCTCACCAAAGGATTTTGACGTCACAAGGATTTAACTTTTTGGTTGGTTAAGCATTGGATTATTGAATCAGTAGCTACAATTAAGGGTGAGGCACAATGAATTTGTTGTACAGTTTATATGAAATATATTAAGCCAGAAGAGATTTTGACAATGGTGATGAATTTCATAGAGTTATTATCGGTTTTAGAGAGTCATTAGAAAGAGATATAGGATGCTAACTGAAAGAGCTCTTGTTGCCAGACATGCATCATTCTTTGGTTGACAAAAGTTATGTTACCGATAGTGCAAAGATTATAAATCCTGTGCAAAGAAGTACCGCTATATAAGCCGTTGGAGAAAATACCGCCACAAGGGTCTAAATGTAAATTGTACCGGTTCCTTGCTTTTGTGTCACTGACTTTCAAACCTATATAAACCCATCTCAATTGCACAATTTACTCACGTAATCTCTTTTAAATGCTCTCTTCTAACAAACCCTCATCTTTTAATCACCGACGATCATCAATTTTACACATATGGCTATTCTTGAATATTGTGCTAAACCCAACATGGTTGCTTACTTAGAAAGAATTATGGAATACATGATTTCATTAGCTTATGAGAACTCTTTCTTACATGAAGCTTCATTCACTATGCTCTCACTGTAAGTCCTATAGTCTCTACTATATTTGTTGAACAGTTTTGGATATCTGCTAAATCCAAAATAATCAACAATGTTAGGTACATTACTGCCAAAGTAGTTGGCAAGCCTGTAACTATCTCAGAGGCATCAATAAGAAGTGATCTTCTTTTTGATGATGCTGATGGGATAGATTCTATGCATAATCTACTATATTTGATGCATTCAGCTATGGGGTATTTAGGGGACACTAATCTTTTTACACTTTTAACAAAGCCCTGTTTTCACCTCAGTGGAGATTTCTTTTTCATACTATGAATCACTGCATTAGTTCTAAAAGTACTTATTGGGATCAAATTCCCACTAATATTGCCACAGCAGTGATTTGCTTAGCCACTAATGAGAAATATAACTTTTTTAAATTAATTTTTGATGGTATGATGAGACACTTATAATGCAAAGAAAAGTTTGTTATGGTACCCAAGATTATTATTCATTCTTTATTGGATAAATCAGCTAAAGAATGTTCTGTGCCTTTAGACCATTCCTATTACTGCTTTGACTAGTAAAGTTTTCCTCTTTTAATTGTTAAAAAGGAAACATTTTTCAGGGAATGTCATACTCATTGTTTGAATCTAGTTGGTTCAACCAACTGAGGTTGAGGTGAAAGCTTCAGAAAGACAAACTGAACCTCAACAGCCAAACCCTCTCCTAACTCATCCAATTGGTAACCAACATAAGACACCAACCTGACCTATCTCCTAGACCGTCAGCTACTATTCTTGATTCATACCAGAGGGTTCCTGGTGGGAATCATGAGTCAGGCATCAGTGAAAGATCCCTATCAGGAAATATGAAATGGTCCTGACACTCCAAAGTGTATATGACCTCTTTATCTCTTTGTGTACACAGATCACAGATCAAGCCAAAGAAATTAAACACTTGAAGGCACAGATCAAGAAGCTAAAAGAAAAGCCAAACCTGTTATCACACATACACAAAGCTTGGATGAGAAAAGTGTAATCCATAAAAGCAAAGATTGGCAGCAAAGAAATCATTGAAAGACAAAGTAGGATGCAAAAGGAGTCTATATCCCAAATAGGGGAGGGAAACTGCCAAAGCGTGAACCTACAGTGCATAAAGATCCAGCTTTTGATGATCTTGATGATATTGTGGATGATGCAATGGACTACATAGAGTCTGATGATGTTTAAGATGAGGGGAGGACAAGCTCTGTGGTACTTGAAGAGAAGGAAAGTACACAAAAAGGAGTTAGTACTGAAGTAGAAGTTAGTACCGTCAAGCTAGATGAAGGTACTGCGACTAAGTCGAACAGCTAGGTAGACAAACAAGCCTGAAGTTAGTACTGCAAAGCCAAAAGAAGTAAGAAGTTAGTACCGACAACTTGATGAAGGGTACTGCTGAGCCAAAAGAAATGGGGAAAAAAAATAAGAACCCCTTTAGATGAAAGTATTGCTCCTATACTGTAATCGGATATGCTGAGACCATTGTTTGCGTTTTGGTATCTAGTACTGAAAAATAAGGCTAAACAAAAAGGTGTTGAGATCAAAGATGCTGAAGATTCAGATAGACCAAGGGCTACATCAACAAGATCAGTACTTACATTGAAGCCTCTTCCTAAAATTGATCCTAAAGACAAAGGCAAGAAAGTACTTGAGGAAGAAGCTGAGTCAGATGCTGAGTCAGAGGGAGTTGATGAAGCTGAAAGAAAGTTTGATCAACTTGCTAAGGATGAAGAAATAGCCAGAAAGGTGCAAGAGGATTGGGAAGAAGAAGAGGTGAGATTTAAAAAGTTAGTCAGAAGAAGCTACAAATGCTCTCTCAATAAGATTTTGATGAGATTCAGCTAAATTATAGTCTGAATAGACTTCTAGCTGCAAGGCTTCAAGAGGAAGAAAGAGAAACGTTTACAGTTGAAGAGAGAGCCAAATTTCTTTATGATACTATTGCTGCTCAAAGGAGGTTCCTTGCTCAACAAAGAGCATGATCTGCAATCAAAGCAACCACCAAATAATAACTCAGCAAAGGAACCATATGATGACCTATCTAAGCATAAGAGGAAGGAAAGAAAGCATGCTGATTTGAAGAACAAGAACTTTGAAGAAATATAAGTTCTGTATAAAAAGGTTAAAAGGTCTGATAAAGACTTTATTGCTATTGGTTCTACTAAGGATGAGAGACAGATTAAGGAGATGAATGAAGAATCTAAAGACCTTAAAAAGAAGAGATTAAAGAAGAGGGTTGTCAATGAAACTTCAAGGGAAGAAGACACAGTAAAGGTACCTACTAAACAAGAAGTAACAGAGCAGGGTATAAAGAAAAGAAAGAGTGGCCATGTGAAGATGATTGCTAGCAGAAGGACAAGACCACAGCCTGATGATGATAGTGATGATGAACACAGAAAATGTCTAAGGATTGTTACATTTGAAAGTACCATAGATAGTGAGATTATGGAGACAAAATCATTTGTTTCTAAGTTGCACAAGGTTTCATCACTAGATGGGGATTACCTTGTTGTCTATAGAGTTAATGGGCACTTAAGGGCATTCAACTATCTAATGGAGGTACTACATATTTTTTATAGACATGATTTGTTTCATTTATATGGATTTGGATGATGAAGTAGTACTCCAACAATCACACAGAAGGTATTGATTTGATTTCTTATAGGGAGACTTTAAGATTATGATGGAATCCTAACAATAGAAAATGATCAAGTGATTTCCAGAGACAAACAACAAGAATGGGAGATTTTATAGTATGGAGAAAAGTATGAAGCTTGTTGAGTTTGCATACTAGAGCTTAATGGATAGGACAATCTCACATATCCACATCAGAGTTGAAAAGAAGGTATTCCTCTCTCTAAGGAATTCATTGCAAAGAATGCTTTGGAATTAGGGCATAGGAGGTTAAAGAGGAAAGTACCGTTGTACTACATTTGGTAAGATTCATTAAGCAACAGCTTAATGAAGAAGAAATGCTGATAATGGAAGTGAGAATGGTTTGGGTGTTGGCTAACCACCACACAACAAATGGTTTTTTCATATACCATGTCTACACAGACAATCAAGAATGACTAGTTCAGAATGCAAACGGCTGTCAGGTAAAGACTTCCTTAAATCATTTTATGGATGTTTAATTTACCAAAAATTATATGGTTCTCAACTCACCTTGCTTCACAGTTAAGAGTTGGCTAGTCCAGGACAAACAGTTCCTGGTAAAGACTAATCAAATCATGTTGATAGCTGAGATAGTTTTGCTAAAACTATATGGTTATAGTGCACCATGTTTTGGCAATGAAAGCAATGACTAGTCAAAGTCTAACCGACATTTGGTAAAAACAAATCAAATCCGTTGATATATGATAGTGTTATTCAAAACTATAAGTTATCAATTTACTTGTTGTTTACAATGAATAAATTGCTATCCCACAAAAAGAGGAGAAAAGCAACGCTACTGAAAGGAACGTATTCAAATCCGTTAAATGACTAGTAGTTTGCCAAAAACTACAAAGCCAACTTAGTTAGATGTTGCTGTGTTGCTGAGAAGATACGTTGCAGATAAAAGTGGATAGCTAAAGATGTCAAAATTATCAAAGATCAGATCAAGATTTGACAGAGTGTTTGGATACATCCTCCTGGTCTACAAGATGTCCACACTAAAGAAACCAAAGTTAAACAAGTTCAACAATCATGTTTAGGGGAGGATTGTTGGGAATTATGCATTCCCGACTTAGTACCGTTAGTACTGCTAGTTGTAATTTGTACTGACAGTACAAAATGTTAGTACTTATCAGATAGTTAGTACCTATGTTCTACAGTTAAGTTACAAAATGATTTTGAACAAAAAATGTGTTTTGGGGTCACTGGTGGCGGTCCCATAAATGTTCAGGCGGCCCCTAAATATATATGGGGGCCGTCACCTTTATGGGGGCCGCCTGTCTGTTTCGTCAGTTTTTGGTAAACTTCGAAAAATCATATAAAATCAACCGTAAGTCCATAGAAGTCCTGCCACCCGCCATTTCGAAGATAATTGAGTCTAGTTTTATTTAAAAATACTTCCAAGTCTTTATTCTAAACTTAAGTCAGTCAAAAATGCAAAATACTACATAGTGGTCAAAACTATATTTTCGGTTTATGTAAAACTTGTAGTTTACCTTTTCTTTCAAGTCGAGTATTTCTAGTCAACTTATCCTTGAAAACGTTGATCTTGATTAATTTTTAAAATGGGGAGGAAACTATTTTTGTTTTCAAATAAAATCAAGCTATGTATACATCGTTATATCTAATACACAAAACGACGATGAATATCCTTATGTGTATGCTAGATGATTATGTGTCTTTAACTTTTGTTTCAACTTGGTTAATAGATATTAATAAGTAATCATTACTATTTGTAACTGAGCCAATTATATATCTAAACACATGTGCCATGTATTCTATGTGCACCATTTATTTGTTAATAGTTTTCCGGATTATGTCTAATAGGAATTATGCTAGATTTCTTGCGTTAAGTTGCAAAATTGTTTGTGCATTGCATATAGGCATAGATCACTATATTTACAAGTGTTACATAAACATCTTGTAGATCATTTTGAGTGTAGTAACCCATTTAGGATTGAGAGTTCAATAGTTTGTCAAGTGTGTGGAAAAATAATGTCCTAAGATCATATGTTAAAACCCGTCACTAAAATATTTCCAACACATTAACTCTCTTCCAACAAAATGTCTAAATCTTTTCATCATCTTGCATTGTTTAACCTTGGGTTGGTTAAACAAAATAAAAGATTATATTAATACATTAGTAATTAAGTAAAAGAAAATGTATTTTTAAACTTTGCTGGTGCTTACATTGTTCAAACACACACACATAATTATATTCTTTTTATAAACATATAGTATTTTACAGATGTGTGTTGTATAAAAATGGTTAGGAAAATCATTTATATACTCATAAAATGTCAAAAACTATGCATATTATACATATCAACAAATAGTTTTTCGCACAAGCAAAATATATGACAATCTTAAAGTAAGATGTTAACTTGTCATTATTCATCAACCTCGCCTTACAACTAGTCTTAGGATTAATGGAACACACTATGAAAATCTTTATTTGTCTTCTTTTAAAAGAGTGTTCGTGAGGGTCAAGAAAGATTTCGAATATATATCAACTCATTATTCAAACTATGATTGATATTATTATCGAATCTAATTGACAAGTTTTCGAGTATAGACAAGAAATCGGATTTTTATTTGTCTAGCTTTAAGATTATATCAAAATATAACAAGAGATATTATCTTAAACCTACATACTCAATCACACTCGATTGATATGAAAATAATGACATCCTCTTCCAAGACGATAAGAATATGCATCGGATCATAACTCACACTTGTGTAGATGATGTCATATTGAGTCTACTTGTCCAATAGTTGTATTCCAAATATTTGGCAAATATCTGCATAAAATACATAATGAAGTAGGATTGACGACTTGAATGTCTTGTCCAAATATTCAAGTAATTTACCTTGCAATGCAATTGGTAAAGTCGTCATCTCCGAAAAGCCAAACATGAGCAAACACACAACATATGTAACTTTGCTCAAACAATTCAAAAGCACAACTCAAAACTCAAACTATCTTCTCATCAAAACTCTCTCTTACTTTATCAAATAAGCATAATATTTTTTCTTCACCAAATGAGAACCCTTTAACCATCTAAGGTTAGGATTAGGAAGAATTGAACATATTCCACAAACTATTTTTTGTGCTTTCTTTCAATAGGTGATCGTAATAAGATTTCGAATATGAAGATGATTATTATTCAAACGATAATCAATCTCATTATTCAATCTAATTACAAATTTGGAATATAAACATGAAATCGAGATTAGGATTTATCTAGATCACAGAAATATCAATCAAATGACCATAGATATTTTCCGAGTCTACATGTTTAAC
Organism: Tanacetum coccineum; assembly: GCA_026074375.1. Taxonomy (NCBI): domain Eukaryota; kingdom Viridiplantae; phylum Streptophyta; class Magnoliopsida; order Asterales; family Asteraceae; genus Tanacetum; species Tanacetum coccineum. The sequence continues at coordinate 81,466 of BQNB010007116.1, forward strand.
CATCCTCGGTTATTACATGAAATCACGAAGTCGATTGTAAGACAACAAGATTAGTCATCAAATTGTAACTCACACTTGCAATGAAGATGTTTCATTGAGTCTAAAGTGTTCAAATGTTTGTGTTATTAGCTATGGTCAAATTATACATGCTAAGCTTAACACACTCTAAGTAGGATTGACGACTTATGAATTTCCATCAGGAAACTCATAAGTACTCCAACTTGATAAGCAAGACTTGGATGTCATTTCTGAAAACTCAAATCGAGAACCCTTATAACTTATATAAGTTTCTCTTAATAACCTAATATCAACACCATCTCCTAAATAATGGAAAAATGATCCTTGCCCAAATTTGGCACCTCCACGGATCGATGGATCCTTCGTCCTAGATTCATCCTCGGTTTAGGTAGATCCACCCTATGGCATTAGATTTAAACATCTTCCTCTTGTCAATCTCTTGCTTAAAAGTCTAACATACATGTAACTAAACTTTAGTTAATCATCATTATTTCTACAATGAAACAAACACAAGATCTATTAAGGTAAATAACCTTAATTGGATTTCTTTCATAAAAGACATGCAAAGGTGCATTCTTTGAACACTCTCATTATAGAGTATTATACTTTGTCACCCTTAAGCATACTCCTAGGTTCTAGATGATTCATTCTTTCTTAAAATTACAACAACTTGCTTTCTCTCTCATTCACCCCTAGAATTCCACACAGCTTGATTAGGATTATGCGAACCAGAATTAGAGTATGTTAGTTGAGTCATGTTAGGCCTTGTATGAAAAGACAATACAAATTTTATCTTTGCTACACTTCATTAAGCAAATATAGGAATTCTATTTTGTCTAACATGAGAATGACTACTAGAGAATCTATTGCACTAGAAATTCAATTTGACCTAACGGTTGAATTGCTTCCAAGAGTGAAGTTGGGTTCGTGGTATAACCCGTAAAAATGGTCGTGTTTAGCCTGAATTGAGCACCACTAGTGATAGTCTCATATTCATTCTCTAATTTGATTAAATGGCTCTTCTTAAATATGCCTAATGATAGTCTACATCGATAGACTTTGTATTTCATTAGGAGTCACACTAAGCAAGTAGAAATTAGGTTTCCCCTTAGTCAATCTAGACTACATGCATTTCACATATGTGCTTTGAAGTTTCAAGATGATAACGTGCTCCCACGTAATGCAATTATATGCTTTCATGTTTGTCTTGATGCTCAACGTGTATTTGCTTAGCTATTGAATGCATGTTTGTTGTAAAAGCATTTGCCTTTTTCTAGCAATTTAGATAAAATATCTCTTAGTTTATCTAAATAACACATGCTCCTAAGTGCTAAATGCTAACATGTTTTACATGATGATTGCATTTAAAATTATCACATTTTGTATGCGTCATTTTACATGACTTACGTGTTAATTGTGCACCTACACTATGTTAGTTTAATGTATGACAATTTATATTTAAATGTCATATAGTCTTACACATTAATCTTGTTGATTATTGTGTTGATGCATGCTTAGATAAACTTACATGCTTAAATCTATATATCTTATGCATCTAGGTTTATATCTTCTCACACTAGAATATTTTGTTTCACGTCCGTGTCACAAATGTAAAAAGTCAAAAGAGTCATAAAACGGTTTTATATCTCCTAGAGTCTTCACTCACACATTCTCTTAATCATCATCTTGCTTTCTTCCGAATAATCCACTCTTTTGTCAAGAAAAAGTTAGATACAAATCTAACACTCCTACTAGTAGGTTTGACAACTTAAATATTTCATCCGAAATATTCAAGTATCTTTAACTTGCGATCGCAAACGTTAAAAGTCATATCCGAAAATCCCTATTCAAGACTTTTAACAACATAAGTTAAAACGCTCTCCTTTTCTCTTCGACGAAAACATCCTTTTCTCTTCGACGGAAACATTCTTTCTCTTCGAAGAAACATTCTTTCTCTTCGACAAAAACATTCTTTTCTCTTAGACGAAAACATTCTTTCTCTTCGATGAAACATTCTTTCTCTTCAACGAAAACATCCTTTCTCTCCGATGAAAACATTTTTTTTTCGACGAAAACATTATCTCTCTTCGACGAAAACACTATCTCTCTTCGACGAAAACACTCTTTGTCTTTCGATCACACTTCTTCCTTCTCACTCAACCACGCCTCTTCAACTATAGAGATGGCTAATATCTTTCATCCACTATTTACGCTAACCACCATCCGTCTTGACATTGTCAAGCTCGTCGTCTCTATCTTCGTTTGTTTTCTTCTTTATTATTATTATTTTCGCATACGAAACACACCGATGATACGTCACCATTTCCTTCGGGACAATGCCTAAAAAGAAACATCTTCATCGAAAAGGTTGCATCTGAAGATAACATCGCCGACATTCTTTCTTTACCCCTCAAGCGTGAATCGCTAAATTATCATCGTCAAGGTTTAGGAATGATGGAACATATATTATAAATCGTTTTCTTTTCTTCTAGTTTTGATTATAGTCCGTGTTCCATTCCGTGTCGTGACAACTTAACTACTTCATCCGAAGTACTTTAAGTATTTTTAATTAGCGAAATGCAAATTAAAATGCCATTCTTTTAGAAAAATTCATCAATTTCCCCAAACATCCCTCCTGTTGATGGTCCGACGGCCCCTAGATATATTTGGGACCGCCGGCAGCAGCTTGTAATACCATTTATTTTTTTAATTTCATAACCTAACACTTCCTCTCTTCTGCTACGAGTTGACGTCTACTCCACACCCAAACTTATACCCAATATCTCTCTATAGATCAATGGGTCATCCTCATATCCCAACACTCATAAGCGTCGTTGCTTATGCTTTCAAGAGTCAGGTGAATTTCATAATGAAATGCGTCTCATTATCAAACACATTCCTTACAATCGATAGACTTACAATCCACCACTTCACAATAAATCCCCTCACATACAAACCGTGGTCCTCACATCTCGCATACGTCTTGTCTCAAATTCATAGATGACTCTTCTCACTCCTAAACATTTCTTCTCTCTTCTAGTAGTCGTTTCACTTTTGTTAGTCTTTCTACTTCTAAAAGTTTCTTCTCACTTTTAAACGTTCCTTTTCACTTCTAATGAGTCTCCTCATCTCTAATGTTTCTTCTCACTTCTATACGTTTCTTCTCTCTTCTAATAGTCTTGTTACTATTAGAATTCCTCTTATAACCCTTGACAACTTAATTATTTCATCCAAAATATTTAAGTAATTTGCGAAATGCAAATGTCACTCCTTCGCAAAAATTTCCACTTTCTAGAAAGTGAAGAACATAAAGAAGATATTAAATCTTCAAGTGTTATTGAGTCACCACATTGTTGAGTATCTCATTATCATTTCACCATGAAAGAACTACCACCTCATTTCACATCCCACTTTGTTCCTCAACATTGTCAACCAACAAAACGCTAAACAAACCTTTGAATTCCCAATCACCCACCTTTATCTCGGTAGGATCACATGCACATCAATTCTTAGTGCAAATGATATATCAATCTTTTCTATCAACCTGTCGTTAACACGTTCCTTTTTTAGTCTCGCTCATCCTTTCTCACTTTTCGACTCTATGGGATCATTTTCATTAACATTCAAGAGCACATCGTCTCCATCCTCATCTTATTTTTCTTTTTATCTCTTTTAAGTATATATTTTGGCATATTTCGCCAAGACATTAAGTGTCATTCATCTACCTTTAAAAGGGATCATTATCATAATATTTTTGTGTCAATCAATAAACGAATCCCATTCTCGTTTGTTAAAAGTCAGTGTAATCTTTGTCCTTAAAAATATGTCTTGATTCTTTTAATTATATCATTTAGATTGTAGATTTTAAAACAATGATTGCATGTATCTAGCTTCTAACTTTATTTTAAAGTCTCATACTTTATAATACTAACACCTAAATGCATGTCCAGTTCCCCGTTAATATCTTGCTATATATATGTGCACTTGCCTACTAACTTTGTTTTGTAGCACACATCCATATCTTGATTCCTTGGTTCCCCAAACAAAGGGGATCATACACCGAGGGGGAGCACTTGCAAGTATTCTACTGATTTAAATTGCATCAAACTTCTTGAGCATCGATGGTAATTTATTTGATTCATGGATCCTCTAAAGTCAATATACAAGGAATGTAATTATCATGGGGATGCAATGAGCAAGGGGGCTCGGAGATATGTAGGTAAATAGAAGGAGTCGGTTAAACCATGATGATAGAAGACTTCACTGGGACTCGACATCTAGCTTAGTGTCGGAAAATATTGTAAGCGACGCGGTTTATGTGTTTAGGCCATAAAACACAAGGTTTGTTATGTTGGCCACAAAACATAACGGGTTTGGTTTTACCCGAAGAAGAACTCAAAATTCGTATAAGGTTTTCTCCGTCGAAAGGGAGCTTGTTGATTAGTGAAGTAACTCTCGAGTTGGATACTCGGGGAGTATAGTAGGGCGAAGAGGAGCTTCGTGACCGAACCACTATAATTCACCGTGTCGGTTTGCATTTTCTTTTACCTTTAGTTTTACTTATTTCTTTACATTTACCGCTTTACTTTTATACTTGCATTGTGCTTATGATTGTGTGAATGGTTGTGTATATATTGTTAGTTAAGTTTGTGTACTACTTTGTAGTTAATATTGTGGTTGAGTTTGTATTATTAAGATATGTGCTAGTTGTTGTAAAACCTATTATCGACACTTCTCATATTACGTCTAACTTGATTGGTGATTTGATACAAAAGATTTAAAGTTTTTAAATGGAAACGTATTCACCCCCCTCTACGGTTCCCACATGGCCGTTACATTTTAAATTAATATGAATGTTGGAGTGTTACAAATTTTAAAACATTTATATTAATGTAATAACTTTTTTCAGATTCTATAATTAGTAATCTTTTTTACTTAATTTTTTAAGACTTTTAAAAATAGATGGGCTAAATGCTTTATAAAGTAGTATAGATATAGATTAGTTATAAGTCTTGTGGACGTATGGGGTTTACACATGAATAAAAATTATTTTGGATTTTTTGTTTAATATACAGGCATATAAAAAATTTCATGTATTTAATGTTTGTTATTGTAATATTAGTACAATTAATAATTATGCACGTGGTTTTACATAAAAAAGTCATTATGAAGTGTTTTGAAAAACCCGGGTTGACCCGTGAACCGATCGGGTGATCGGAAGTCAGATTTTGCCGAAAAACCCGTTTGAACCGTGCTTGACCGAGTCAATCAAAAAACCGTTTTATAAAACATTGATTAATCTCGATTAATATTTTGTAACGATTTTGTTGGATGAAAGATTTAACTTTGTTTAACTCACATGAGTGTTGATGTTGATGTTGTTGTTCAAATTTATCTATTAATATAATGTTGTACACAATATGCGAGTTTAATATGTTTTTTCTGATATTCTTATATAAACTTTAAGTAGATTATATATATATATATATATATATATATATATATATATATATATCTATATATATATATTATTATATATATATATTTTATATAGGGATATGGATCAAGTTGAATAAAAACTTAAAAAAAGAAGGATAGAAGAATTTTAGCCACACATTTTAAAAATGAGAGAGAATTTTATGGGGAGATGATCTCTTTTTTTAGGGTGCCATCAGAAATGTTTTGGTATTGGTTTCTTCTTATAATTTCATTTTATATTTTTCATTTGATTTTGTTTTCTGAGTCAGCTTAGAGGATAGATTTGACGTATTTGTCGATGTGTTATAGGGTTCATATAAAATATATTTATTATATTATCTATTATAATAAATATATATATAATTATACTATTCAAAGTAACAAGTCTATAATGAATACGTTAAGAAGGTATTTGTTTATTTTTTTAAAGTTCCTACACAAAGAGCCACATTAGGGCAGTGCGTGAGTTTAATAAGTTTTTCTGATATTCTTATATAAACTTTAAATAGATTATATATATATATATATATATTTAAAGTATAAAGTCTAAGAAGGTATTTGTTTATTTTTTTAAAGTTACTAAAAAATATGAAAATTTTAAGTTTCACTTAACTTCATATAATTTATTTAAAATTAAATTACAAATTTTTTATTAATTACCTCTTTTTTTAAGTTTTTATTTTTTACAAATTTGACACCTATATTTTATGTCTTTTTTTCTCTATCAATTTTTTTCACAATTTTTTTCAATTTTGACCTTTTTTTTAACCAACCAGATTACACGATTTTGCCTACGGGTCAAAATCAAGCGTTCTGATTGGTTCAATTTTTTTCTCTATAAGATCAAATCTTATACAAAACTCTGAAATGGTGTAATTCTTTTATTATATAAAAGATATCTATGTCTATTTTAGTCATTTTACCTATTAAACCAACAAATAATTTGATTTGTCAAACATTTAAAAATTGATTATTTGATTATTGCGATATCAAACAATCTAATCGAATGCAAATACTATATTTTAAAACTGTATTTTGTAATAACTGATTATTTAATTATCCGTTTTCAAAACATATAATCTATTTTCAATAAACACCTACTAAGTTTATGTCTTAAGGTACCATTAAACTCCTTTAAAAGGTTCAAGATACTAAAAATTCCAATCAGCCAAGTTTATGGTATTAAAATTTTGTGGTTTGAATAAAGTTTCTTACATGTTTATACAAAAATGCTTTTCTTACCACTAAAACAAAAAAAATAGAAGCAGTTAGAATATTTTCTTGTGCTAAAAAAGAAGCTGATAAGCAGAAAAAAGGGTAAGTTACACCGTTGGTCTCCAAACTCTACCCCGTTTGCCCGTTTAGTCCCTAGATAACAGGGACACTCATACGGGGTCCTTATTTGACACTGTAGTTACCCGTTTGGTCCCTGGAGCTCCGTTATGGGTAACGACGATTATCTCCGTCATTATCCAGGCCATGTCGCCATTTTGTTGAAGGGCACAATCATCTTTTCACTATTATTCTTGGTTGCAAGTTTGGTCCTTGACCCTTAGTTTACTACAGTAACGTTTACTGTTTCATTTTTTTGTCGTTTAGCGTTTGCACGTTTGGTCCCTCACGTCTATTTTTTCCTTCCTTTTTCCTTTTCGCCAAAACACCCAACTAGTGAGTGATATACCTCATTCTGGATTTAGTTGCATGTAATTTACAAAACCAAACAAAGTGACTGACATGTAAAAGTAAAACTTAACAATACATATTACTTCAAAAATCAAAAGATTACAATTTTAACTAGGCATTCGACAGACCCGAAATACCCAATGGCCTAATTTTAATATCAAATTCTAACAACCATTTTACAAAGACTGATAATCACACACTTTTAAGAGACGGAATAAACTTATAAAGGTTAGGATCAACTTCAAAAGGTGGAATGAACACAACTGCATCATCATCATCATCCATTTGATTTGATCCAATATCAAAGATAGTGTTAGTTTTTGATATTAGGTTGTATTTTACAACCTTTCTGGATAAGTTTATCACCACAAAAGCATCCTATTCCCATTCTCCTAAACAAATACTCCAAATACTTATCCGAATCGACCATCCTTCAAGAAGTGGATTCATTAATTGCTCAATATTAACAAGGTACCTAACCGACCACATGGAAGACCCTTTCATCATCTCGTAGATAGTAAACTCTGTAAAACCAATATCATCTCTGCATACAATAAGCAGATACCCACATGATTCGAAAAATTTCCCTTCAAGATGCAACATATGAGGTATTTCCATGAGTAGTAAAATTGGAACATTACTAGGTCCGCCAAAAGACTCTTAGAAGTTCCTTCCCCTATGCAACCCATGAGGAATTTCTAAGCTTGTCATAATTGGATGGTCATGGTCTTTAATATTTAATTTTTGCTTAAGACCTCTATTCGACCCCTCTAGCCAATGGAAGGCGTCATTCCAATAGATTATACTTTCAAAATGATCAAAACTGAAGTAGCTGAATCGATCTCTGCAGAAGCTCCAGTTCCCTGTCTCTGAAGAGTAAATTTGAATCCAAGTCTCACCAGATTCGCCTCCAGCTTGCACCACTTTGTAGTGAATTGATTTTTTAAGATCAAAGGTCAATCTAAATACACCACTGCTGAAAAAACATGAATCATCACGCAAGTAGTAATTTGGTTGCGGAAGCCTTTTAAACAAATTTGTGGATGGATTATAGACGTATTAAAAAACAGGCCATGTCGAACCACTATACAGAAGCAAACCATTGCAAGTCTGCAATATCCTAACATGGTCAACTTCTTCAGCGGAACCAAAAGAGTGATCCATAGTGGATTTTTTTAGTTAAGTCTCGAATCTAACAACACAAAATCACATTCAAATAAAGATCTAAGGTGATTAGCAAAAATACCAGCAGGAGGATCAAGGTTAGGGATTTTCCAGCGTCTATCGGTGAAATGAGGGAACGTGAGAATTTGTAGCCATTGTTTTGATACGGTTGTAAATAGATGAATACAGAGAATAGGTAATCGGATTAATATTTCAGTCAGAAGGTCGTCGTTAGTAAAGACGATATGTGGTTATGCAGAGTTTTCTTATTGGGATTAAAATACTTATTGATGATCTTAGAGTTACTACTGCTCAGGTTTGTGTTACTGCTGCTAAGCTAAAGTTAGTGCTGTTCATTAACTTTAATGAAAAATATGCTAAGTAGTTAGTACTGCTAGTATAAAAGTTAGTACTGCCAATTCACAGTTACTACTGTTAGTATATATTAGTACTGCTAGTATAAAGTTAGTACTGCTAGTGTAAAGTTAGTACTACTGGTGAAGATTGAAGGAAATATTCGAAGTAGATACTACTGCTTGTACACAGTTAATGCTGCTGGTGTATAAGTTACTACTGCTGGTGTATAAGTTATAACTGCTCAAAGATTAAGACTGCTGAAAGAGTTTCTACTGTCAGAGAAAGAATACAGACAGAAGAAAGGATAAAGATTGTTTGGAGATCAAGATTACTTACGTGATAAGTATTTGATATTTATAGAATAGATAATAGAGAATATTCTAAGTTTTAGGAATATATTATAAATCGACTAGGACTCCTTGGTGTATAAAAGGAGGTCCTAGGGCATAGAGTTTGCTATCTAGAAAAATATACAAAGTCGTATAGTTCATAGCTTCAAGGTTTTGTAATCCTAATACTAGGAGAGTATTTGTATTATTTGTAATAATAATATTAGAGCTTTTATTGTTGAATTATATTGTCTTGTGTTACTGTTTCATTAAGAATTCTTCTAATATTAAAGATTAGATTTCACATAATCTTTAATACACTTAACAAAGTTTCTACTATAGTTGTGTTAGATTTATCTAATATAACTAAACCTTAAACAAGCTTAAGGAATTCAATCTATTGAAGTGGGATCCAACAAGAGGTATTCTACTCCTGGGACAACAAGTGGTATCAGAGCTTGTTGCTTTGAGAAACTTTGCTATAAGATATGGATCAAGACTCTGCACACATGGTGGCTGTATCAAAGGTTCCTATGCTCAAACCAGGTGAGTTTGATTTATGGAGGATGAGGATTAAACAATACATCCAGATGATTGATTATGCATTATGGGAAGTCATAAAGAATGGAAACACTGCACTAAAAACAACAGTTGTGGAAGGTGTTGAGAAAGTAATAACTCCTACAACTGCTGAAGAGAAGGCTCAGAAAAGATTAGAGGTGAAGGCCAGAAGTACTTTAATGATGGGCATTCCTAATGAACATCAGTTAAAGTTTAACTCAACTAAGGATGCTAAGCTATTGATGGAAGCTGTAGAAAAGAGATTTGGTGGGAATGCAGCTACTAAGAAGACCCAAAGAAATCTTTTAAAGCAACAGTATGAAAACTTCACTGCTCTAAGCTCAGAGATGCTTAATCAAACCTTTGATAGGCTTCAAAAGCTTGTGAGTCAGTTAGAGCTTTTGGGAGAAACGATTTCACAAGAAGATGTGAACCATAAGCTATTAAGGAGCTTATCATCTGAGTGGAACACACATGCTGTTGTGTGGAGAAATAAAGATGAGTTAGAAACAATGAGCATGGATGACCTCTATAACAACCTAAAGGTGTATGAACCAGAAGTTAAAGGGATTTCTAGCTCAAGTTCAAGCACACGGAACATGGCTTTTGTGTCCTCATCAAATAACAACTCTGGCAGCAGTAATGAAGTAGTTAATACTGCTCAAACAGTTAATACTATCTATGGAGTTTCTACTACCAGCACTCAAGTTAATACTGCTAACTCTTCAAATGTTGATAACTTGAGTGATGCTGTTATTTATGCATTCTTGGCTAGTCAACCAAATAGTGCTCAACTTGTTACTAAGGACTTACAACAAATTCATCCAGGTGACATTGAAGAGATAGATTTGAGATGGCAAATGGCCATGTTGACTATGAGGGCTAGAAGATTCTTGAAGAATACTGGAAGGAGGCTTACAGTCAATAGCAATGAGAATATTGGCTTTGACAAGTCCAAAGTGGAATGCTATATCTGCCATAAGAAGGGACATTTTTCTAAGGAATGCAGAGCTCTAAGTAATCAAGACTATAAGAACAAGGAAAGTACTAGAAGGATTATGCCTGTGGAAACATCCACTTCCACAACTTTGTTGTCATGTGATGGTCTTGGTGGGTATGACTGGAGTGATCAGATAAAGGAAGGACCTAATTATGCACTCATGGCTTACTCATCTTCAAGTTCTGACTCAGAGGTATCTAACAATTCAAATTGTTCAAAATCTTGTTTGAAAACTATTGAAACTCTTAAATCTCAATATGATCAACTACATAAAGATTTTAAGAAATCTGAGTTAATAGTTCTAGCTTACAAGACATGATTAGAGTTAATAGAAGAGAAACTTGAAGTTTATAAGGCAAATGAGTCTATTTATTCACAAGATATAAAGGTCTTAAAATTTAAAATTGAATGTAAAGATATAGCTATCGGAGAGCTTAGGAAGAAGCTAGAAATAGCTCAAAAAGAAAAAAATAACATTCAATTTGATGTAGATAAATTTGAAAATGCATCTAAAAGTTTAGACAAACTCATAAAATGTCAGATAGTTGACAATTGCAAGAAAGGTTTAGGCTTTGAAAAATATAATGCAGTTCTACCTCCCTACACAGTAAATTTATTGCCTCCAACACCTGACTTGTATTTTACTGGTTTAGATAAGTTTGTTAATAAGCATGTAGTTGAGAATAGAAAATCTGATGAAAAAGTATCTAAGGTAGTTAGGAAGTCTGATGATTCCCTAATTATTGAAGATTGGGTGTCAGATAGTGAGGAAGAAGATGTGTCTCAAACTAAAACTAAGAAGAAAATAGTTAAGCCTAGTATTGCTAAGATAGAATTTGTCAAACCTAAGCAACAAAAGAAAACTGTTAAACAAGTTGAGAAAAATAGGTAGAACACTCACAGTCTAAGAGGCAATCAAAGAAATTGGAACAATATGATGTCTCAAAGACTAGTAAGCAATTTTGAGATGTTTAATAAGTCATATTATGTGTGTGGAAGCTTTGATCATTTGCAAGTTGATTGCAATTACCATCAAAAACAGTTTCAAAATCAAAAGATGGTAAAACCTGTTTGGAACAATGCTCAAAGGGTGAATCATCAAAACTTTGCTACAAAAACTCACCCCTATGCTAAAAGGAACATTGTTCCAAGAGCAGTACTAATGAAGTCTGGCTTAGTATCTATTAATAATGCTAGATAAAATATTTCAAAAATAGCAGTATCAGTTAATACTGTTAGACAAGTTAATACTGCTCACTCAAAAACAACAGTGAATGCTGGTAGACCAATGTCATATCTTTCTAAAACAGCACATTCAACTGTTAAGAGGCCCATTCATAAGAATACAACATTTAAAAACAATAATATTAATCAAAGGGTTAATACTGTAAAGGGTAAAAATGTTGCTCGGCCAAAAGCAGTGGTTAATGCTGTTAGGCCAAAAGCAGTGGTTAATGCTGCTAGGCCAAAAGTAGTAGTTAATGTTGTTCAGGGAAATAATGTTAATGTTGTTAAGGCCTCAGCTTGTTGGGTTTGGAAACCAAAAACTAAAGTTTTAGATCATGTTTCTAAACACAACAGTGCATCAATCACCTTAAAGAAGTTTGATTATGTTGATGCACAAGACAGATCTAAGTCAGTGATGGCTTGGGTCCCCAAAAGAGACTAATTTTCTTATCTAATGTGCAGTGTAATCCACAAATGGATTTACAGGATAAAGGAGTGATTGATAGTGGATGCTCAAGGCACATGATAGGGAACATGTCCTATCTTACCGACTATGAAGAGATAGATGGAGGATATGTTGCTTTTGGAGGGAACCCTAAATAAGGGAAAATCACAAGAAAGGGTACCATTAAAACTGGTAATCTAGATTTTAAAAATGTGTATTTTATGAGAGAGTTGAAGATTAATCTCTTTAGTGTCTCACAATGTGTGATAAAAAGAATAATGTTCTTTTTAATGACACTGAATGTATTATTTTATCTCTAAACTTTAAGTTAATTGATGAAAGTCAAGTTTTGCTTAGAGTTCCTAGAAAGAACAATATGTATAGTGTTGATTTAAAGAAGATAGTTCATGTTGGATCGTTTTACTGAATAGATCTTAACCTTCAGCTTGCAAAGAGTTTGCTCCTTTAGATAATTCTAAAGCAACAATAATAAAACACTGAGTAAACACTATTGATTATGCAGAATCTAATCAATAATGCTAAGAAGAACAATATTGAATATCACAAAAGAACTTTTATATTAAACCTTGAATCTGCCTAAGTTACAGATTAGAAACTATGATTACTATTCGATCTCTATGATCTATGTAGAACTATATCTACTAACTATGCCTAGGGTTCCTTTTATAGACTAAGGAAACCCTAATGGGCTTTACAAAACGCGTATAAAGATCATGCATATCCTTTCCTAAGATATCTCATGCATATCTCATAAACGGTACTAACTATAACGTGTTTCTTTAGTGTAAACATCTTGTAGACCAGGAGGATGTATCCAAACACTCTGTCAAATCTTGATCTGATATTTGTTAATTTTAACATCTTTAGCTATCCATTTTTATCAGCAACATATCTTCTCAGCAACACAGCAACATCCAACTAAGTTAGATTTGTAGTTTTTGGCAAACTACCAACCATTAATGGATTTGATATTCCTTTA